>JAXIVJ010002665.1:0-32500 GCA_036785665.1 Chirona hameri | reverse complement strand
CATGAAGAAATAAATGCACTTCTTCGGGGATTATTGCGTGGGACTACTTACTATTCAGAATATGTAGGGATTATTGCATTCCTCACCGAGCAGAACTAAATTTAATGCGTGACAGTTTTTATGCCATTTCTCATATTGTTGATACTTTGGAAGATACACACATGCCTAAAAAGTCTTACAAAAAATGTTCAGAAATACTGCGTCACACGGCAAAATTGCCCAATATTTATGAACTTATGTGTTGGCAAACATGTGGTCGGTGTGTGAATGCGTTTGGTGTTTCGCAAGCGAGGAAAATGTTACATAGAAGCATCAATACAATTAATTCAGGCTCATCGCACAGTAAACCCTGGTTATAACGAACAAATGGGCGAAGAGCCCATGCTATACCCAGAAAGTTTGGTTTATCTTCAGGTCGGTAGTGCCCGTCGCCAACAACGAACTTGTACGGTTGAATTGGTGGAATGTTCGTTGACGAAGCCTTGCTACAAACTCTTGTTTTCTGAACGTTCTTTGAACGTGTTGCGTTAAAAAAATGTTTTGCTGATACTATTTACACACTGAACCTTTCCTTGTGTAACATTTACATGTTATATTTAATTATAGTTTGACTAGGTTTCCCTCCGGGTGTTTATTGCACACCAGTCACGAATCCTTCACGAATCCAGATGTTCAAATGAAAACGAAAACAATGCAGTTTTACGACTTTTATATTTTAGAATACAGAACACAAACCATTGGCCAATGCGGTCATCAAAGATATGAATGTGGCTGTGACACAAACGTTTACCTGGTTACCGCTGCTTAAATGCCCAATTAAATAAAGCTGAACAGTAATTGATGAATCATTTCACGTTGGAGGAAAGCTAGTCACGCATTTGTTAAGGTTCATTTGCATGCAAAAGGACGTCGTAATTTATCGTACCTTGAACGACGTAATTGGCATATGAGTGGCAGACGGGCACAACGAACTCATAACTCCATTAAACAAGTTTACTTTGTGGAACTCACATCAACTTGTATTTTCATTACCCATCGAGAACTGTATATCCTTAAGTCAAAGGTCCAATAAGCAATCTGTTTGGCAAATGTATGCTAATTAATTTGCCCATGCAGAGTTCCCATTACTGATGTAACCATTTGCGAGTCATAAAGTTTTGTCTTCTTACTGTTGTGCTTCAATAAACAACCTCTGGGCTCTGGCATTTGAGTGAGTCACGCAGAAACGTTTTAAAATAAATAAAAATTTAGACTACATTACACAATGCGATATTGCATTGGCGTGAACTATCGTAATTCATAATATTTACGTCTTCTGGACTGCTAAGCTATCCTATGCCTCCCAAACGAAACACATGGGTACACTCAGCGACACATGGCCTCAGAATGGGATCACATATCTCAGAAAATAGGGTTAGGTTACTGTTTCATTATTTAACGCCAATATTTATATTCCATTAGTCCATCACGAGCGAACATTTTGAACACCAGTATTTCTGCCCAAGTTGATTTTTAATGTTGCGTACATATCACACCGAGCCAGTCTTTTCGGCAAACCTGAACTTCATCAAACCATTTCGCCTTCAAACGTCTTTGAATAACATGATTTCCCTGCTACATTAAAGACTCAATACGCGATGGCGGTGAAATTGAACGGAAACATGGCGGCGGTGCCTTCATCCAGAGACGTCACTGATCTGCGTCACTCACATCTGCCACGTGAAATAATTGGCTGTCGCCTATTGATGCCGTCGCGGCTGGGACAAGGCAGATTCCGGCTCGCTGGTCAGCCAGGGACCACCATTGAACGACGTGTGCAGCCTTGGCAGGCACGTACTTCTCTGCCGCGTCCGTAGCAGTATTGGTATACTGCTTCCTTGGATTGTCGGTGTGATATTAGGCTGATATCCGTACGACATTTCGGTCCCATCCATCTGATTGCTGCTATTTCCAATCGATATTATCGGAAATCCGTATGCTGATATTTTGTTCGTATTGGCATATCTTCTTCCTAGTAAAGAAACACGTGCACGCTGTCGGCGCGTTGCTTGATGAGTCGCAGATAAGTATATCTACCTACATGCCTTCATGTTTATTGTTTAAGCTGGGCAGCGCTTACGCAACAAGCACCGTCAGGATGCCCCCCGAGGTGGTGGTGGTGGTGGTGGTGGTGGGGGGGGGGGGGGGGCAACCCGTCTCTAAACACTGACACAGCACATCTCGCGTCTCGCAGGCAAGTCGTGTCTCCCAGGCAATCACGTCCCGTGTCTGGGCCGTCTCGCATGTGAGACGAGACGCAAGCGGGGAGCAGGGTCGTAGCTTTTCCAGAAAAGTTGGGGGGGGGGGGGCGGGGGGGGGGGCTGAGCTGGCAAAAATCGATTAAAGTACCATCAAAATCCACAAGAATACAGATTTCTCCCCGGATTTGACCCACTTCCTCTTCCAAGTTGGGGGGGGGCGGGGGGGGGGGGGTGTTGAAGCCCTTCAACTGAATATGATCCTACACCCCGGCCCTGGAGGGAAGTATTACGCGTATTTCAATCGGAGCTGCGAGGCACGATCTGAGTGCGAGAGAGCTGTGTTTCAGCCTTTAGTGACGACTTTTTGCCGTAATATGATCGCAGCAATTCAACATTAAGATTAATTCGTTTATACATTTTATTCGTATTATGCGCGCCTCCCTTTTCAGAAGACGGAGTGTTATTGAGTTAGCAGTGAAAGGCAGCCTTACTCAGCATCGGCGATCTAATCTATGTGCTCCAGATCAAACAATGCATTTCATCCCACCACCTGGCAGAGAGGAGGATATATTTATTTTTGTCCTATCAATAACACGACACCGGCTGCCTTGTTCCCAGACTTCTTGCTTTCCCTCGATCTATTCCACACCAATCGTCTGCCTGAGCTCCGTAGAACTAGCCTGTTTGCCGAGCTGGTTTGCCTCGTTCCCACCAGATGTCTGCCCTCGCCAGCGCGCAGCGTCGAGACAGCACGGCGCGGCGGGTCTGGTTTGAAGCGACGGCGTGCTGCTTTGACCTCCCGCCACCTCTCCTCACATCCTTCAGACGTCACACCCCTCACAGACACCGTCACGGCGTCGCAGTGTCCCAGCAACCGCCCCAGTTAACCTCCCCACCTCACCCCGAGTCACACTATTCCTCCGCGCGGCCTCCGCACCCAGATTGCCATCGCCATCCCCCTGATTTCCATCTGCGTTTGCCGCCTTCCATCGCATTAGCTGAGGCTTGTCTGAGTATCTGCACCTCTGATCGGCGTGGGGGCAGCTCGGCCGCGGCCCCGATGGTCGGCCTGATAGTGTTGAGCCGACCGGCCCTGCGCCGTTAAGGGTTATCGCTCGGGACAGAGCGCCCCGGTAAACAGTCGCGATTCACACCGAGGGCCATTCGTTCCGGTCACTGGGGTGACGCTGGACTCTCCGTCACGGAGCCCCGCCCGCCGCCAGAGGGCAGCTTACCGTCACGGAGCCGCCCGCGCACTCCGTGCACACAGTGCACGATCACGGTGCATTACATCGTGCACACTCACAGTGCACAACGGTCACCTTGCACGCCGGCGTCAGCTCTCAGCGCTGCGCTCAGGGTGGCGGCTTGCGAAACTGTTCCAGTGACAAAGGGGATACCAAATGAGTGGACACTCGTGATCCATGAGGTGTGCACTGTACAATGATTAACTGGTATGACACCATATACGTGTGTTTGCAAGCGCTGGGATCTCGGCAGTCACCGGCTGACCTGAGTGGTCACTGGGCGAATACAAAAACGGCTCTGGGACTACTGGGCCATGTGGCTGTGAAATGGATTCAGGACGTAGCCAATTACTCTCGCACAAATGCGCCTATAATGTTACACCGGTCCATTACTGGACAGACGATAATCCACGTGTAATCCAGGTGTAATCCATATTTATCTTTCGGTCCGCTTCGATCAAAATGCAATCCACACTAAGCCAACTGGCACACTCCAGCCCGCATGATTATTCCAGGACTGATCCAATCTCCACTAATCCGCTTTACAAATGGACAAGCTATGGGAACAGCACATATATCCACTTCCACTCTACTTATTCTCATCAAGGAAATCCGCAATGTTTCAGTCGGCCTTAAGTTCAGGGAAGTGGCCACATGTTTCCCCACGCACCCCACTGATTAAATGTACCCGCCATGGCACCGAGACTCGCCGCTGGCTGATATTGCCGAGCGTTGCCGTGGAGTGTCTCCTCAGTGGGTGACCCCGCGAGTGTGTGTTGCGAGACGCCGAGTGACACCTGTGACACAACTCGGCCGCGATGCTACCGCAACACTGCCGCGACACTGTTGATACTACCGCAACACTGCCGCGACACTGTTGATACTGCCGCGACACTGCCGCGACATGACCGCGACATGACCGCGACACTGCCGCAAGACCTCCGGGACACTGCTGTGACACCGATGTTCGCTGCTTCTTTCTTGAGACACTGCTGCGACACTACCGCTGCGACACTTCCGCTATCACTTCCGTGACACCTGAGGACATTGGGCCCAGGGCCAAATCTTACCAAGAATGCCGTACCTCGTCCAATGGACGAAGTACGGCATTGCGTCGGCCGGCTAGAAATACTGCGCCGCACAGCACTGATACTGCGCCGCACAGCACTGATGCTACGCCGCACAGCACTGATGCTGCGCCGCACAGCACTGATGCTGCGCCGCACAGCACTGATGCTGCGCCGCACAGCACTGATGCTGCGCCGCACAGCACTGATGCTGCGCCGCACAGCACTGATGCTGCGCCGCACAGCACTGATACTGCGCCGCACAGCACTGATACTGCTCCGCACAACACTGATGCTGCGCCGCACAGCACTGATACTGCGCCGCACAGCACTGATACTGCGCCGCACAGCACTGATACTGCGCCGCACAGCACTGATACTGCGCCGCACAGCACTGATACTGCGCCGCACAGCACTGCGGCACTGGCGGCGGAAGCAGGGAGTAGCAGGGGCAGACTGCCCCATCCTTAGATACCTCAGGCATTATCGTTATGGTTGTTGCGTGACAAGAATCGGATTAACCCTCGCCCTACGGAAGCTTTTTTCACCTTCGCCCTACGGGGGGGGGGGGCCTGAAAGGCCCCCCGTTAACTTCCAAACCAAGCGACTTAGAGCAATGCGATAAGAATCAGCATGTTGCCTGTCATTAGAGGAATCTAACAGTATGCGATTTTTTAGGTTTAATGTCAACGGGTGACCTTCCAGGTCAAGTGAATGACCTCGGATTTACCACGTCCAAAACAGCGATTTTGCTCTTCAGAAAACCTCAAAATTAGAAATTGATAAATGTTAATAAAAAGGCATGTTCCTAGACCAGTTTTGGCTCAGAAATACAGAAAAGGTAATTATTTATTCGTATCTTGTCAAAAAAAGTTAAAAAAGTTATTTTAAGAATGACGTCATCAGTTTCTTACACTTAGGGAGCCATCACTCAGTCAAAAATGAATATATTGCTTTGAAATTTGGTATGGGTATTGTCCATACTCAGTTCTCTCACATATATTCCGCTTTTTTACATCTTTGAAAATTTTGATTTTGTGGGGATTTAATTTTTTAATTATTTTAGGGGTCAAAAACCTAAAATTGTGAAAATCCGAGATTGCCATTTTAAAGAAAATGCCATTTTGAATCTTTGGTGAATTGAGTTTGCAATTTCCTTTAAAACTGTTTTCTACCATTTTTCAAATATTTATCTTTTTTCCACCAACATGACGTCATCAAAACATGATTATCTCCCAAACTGAACCAATGTCAATTAAATTTTTACAGAATACGTATAATTGTTGTAAACTCAGCTACCCAAAATTTCAGCAAGATGTGCCGCACGTGTGAAAAGCTATTCAAGAAAATCCTCAGGGGGGGGGGCTGTCAGGCCCCCCCCCGTAGGACGAGGGTTAAAAGACGATCTGCCCTACTTCCCGCTATTTGTCCCCACCTCCCTGTCCCAATCTTACCAAGAATGCCTTGGTCCAATGGACAAATGCCGTGCTTGGACTGCCTATTCACCCATGGACCGTCAAAGTACGGCATTTGGTAACACTGGGACCTTGGCAAGATCCCAGTGCTACTAAATGCCGTGAATAGGCAGTCAAAGTACGGCATTTGGTAACAGTGTTACCAAATGCCGTGAATGGACAGTCCAAGTAACGTATTTGGTAACACTGGGAAGAGTTGTTACTAAATGCCGTGAATGGGTAGTCCAAGCACGACACGCCCAAAGTACGCATCTACGGCATGCCGTACTTGCGCCTTCACGGCACTTGGTAAGATTGGGCCCTGGTTCCCACTCACCACATCCAACCAGTCCATCAGTCCGCCAAATTCACGCACCATCTCACATCCGTCACCGTCACCCCGTCACACCGTCACCCCCATCATTCCAATCACCCCTCATCACCCCACCACCCGCAGACAGCGCCGCGTCTCGCGCCATCGATTCGCAATTACTGCTGACCTTGAATCCCGAGATGCTGCGTCGGGCCGCCGAGCTGGGGCGAGCTGCGGGGTCGCGGGCTGCCGGGCTGCCGCAGCTAACCAGCCGAGCTGCCACAGCTAACCGGGCGCCATCTGATGGAAACTGGCTCAGTCCAATCCCGGCCTGCTGGCGCCGGCAGCAAACAGCCGCGTAAATAGCGCGCCACTTCAAAAAGGAGGAAGCCCAGACAGATATTGGCAGTGCCTTGGTTGGTGGCGGAGGAGCGCGGTGGTAAACATCGCTGTGCGTAGTATGAACGGCCATGTTGGGAAATGTAGCAGTTAGTCCTTGACGGCTCGAGTCGCAATGACGCACTTGGATGTAAATTGGAGCATAAGTTTTGTTAGACTGCGAGAGACACCGGTCCATTTTGGACATCTGCTTTCCTTAGTGGTGACGGGTCACGGTTTGAAGCACAGTTGTCCTTTCGTAGAACTCAAGGTCACAGGGTAAAGAATGGCTCTTGGACACGCGGGCCGGGTCATTGTCGGCAACAAGCAGACTACATTATGTCCATATAAGCGTCTGCACCGTTGAATGGGATGAGCTAGTGATGACTGCGTCTGTGACAATGAACGGTCAGGGAGATCGTTCCAATGGAATTCGGTGAGACGGCAGTTTCAGGAGTCAAGTAACCCACAGCAGCAAGTCTTTCCACATCGTTACAACGCAGAACAGCAGCTGCGTGACTCGGGTCGGCGCACCCGCACCCGGTCCGTCCGGAGTCTTACCAGCCACCCGCACCCGGTCCATCCAGAGTCTTACCAGTCACCCGCACCCGGTCCGGAGTCTTACCAGTCACCCGCACCCGGTCCATCCAGAGTCTTACCAGTCACCCGCACCCGGTCCATCCAGAGTCTTACCAGTCACCCGCACCCGGTCCGTCCAGAGTCTTACCAGTCACCCGCACCCGGTCCGTCCAGAGTCTTACCAGTCACCCGCACCCGGTCCATCCAGAGTCTTACCAGTCACCCGCACCCGGTCCATCCAGAGTCTTACCAGTCACCCGCCCCCGGTCCATCCAGAGTCTTACCAGTCACCCGCACCCGGTCCGGAGTCTTACCAGTCACCCGCACCCGGTCCATCCAGAGTCTTACCAGTCACCCGCACCCGGTCCATCCAGAGTCTTACCAGTCACCCGCACCCGGTCCATCCAGAGTCTTACCAGTCACCCGCACCCGGTCCATCCAGAGTCTTACCAGTCACCCGCACCCGGTCCATCCAGAGTCTTACCAGTCACCCGCACCCGGTCCATCCAGAGTCTTACCAGTCACCCGCACCCGGTCCATCCGGAGTCTTACCAGTCACCCGCACCCGGTCCATCCAGAGTCTTACCAGTCACCCGCACCCGGTCCGGAGTCTTACCAGTCACCCGCCCCCGGTCCATCCAGAGTCTTACCAGTCACCCGCACCCGGTCCGGAGTCTTACCAGTCACCCGCACCCGGTCCATCCAGAGTCTTACCAGTCACCCGCACCCGGTCCATCCAGAGTCTTACCAGTCACCCGCACCCGGTCCATCCAGAGTCTTACCAGTCACCCGCACCCGGTCCATCCAGAGTCTTACCAGTCACCCGCACCCGGTCCGGAGTCTTACCAGTCACCCGCACCCGGTCCATCCAGAGTCTTACCAGTCACCCGCACCCGGTCCATACAGAGTCTTACCAGTCACCCGCACCCGGTCCGGAGTCTTACCAGTCACCCGCACCCGGTCCATCCAGAGTCTTACCAGTCACCCGCACCCGGTCCAGAGTCTTACCAGTCACCCGCACCCGGTCCATCCAGAGTCTTACCAGTCACCCGCACCCGGTCCATCCAGAGTCTTACCAGTCACCCGCCCCCGGTCCATCCAGAGTCTTACCAGTCACCCGCACCCGGTCCATCCAGAGTCTTACCAGTCACCCGCACCCGGTCCATCCAGAGTCTTACCAGTCACCCGCACCCGGTCCATCCAGAGTCTTACCAGTCACCCGCACCCGGTCCGGAGTCTTACCAGTCACCCGCACCCGGTCCATCCAGAGTCTTACCAGTCACCCGCACCCGGTCCATCCAGAGTCTTACCAGTCACCCGCACCCGGTCCATCCAGAGTCTTACCAGTCACCCGCACCCGGTCCAGAGTCTTACCAGTCACCCGCACCCGGTCCATCCAGAGTCTTACCAGTCACCCGCACCCGGTCCAGAGTCTTACCAGTCACCCGCACCCGGTCCGGAGTCTTACCAGTCACCCGCACCCGGTCCATCCAGAGTCTTACCAGTCACCCGCACCCGGTCCAGAGTCTTACCAGTCACCCGCACCCGGTCCATCCAGAGTCTTACCAGTCACCCGCACCCGGTCCGGAGTCTTACCAGTCACCCGCACCCGGTCCATCCAGAGTCTTACCAGTCACCCGCACCCGGTCCATCCAGAGTCTTACCAGTCACCCGCACCCGGTCCATCCAGAGTCTTACCAGTCACCCGCACCCGGTCCAGAGTCTTACCAGTCACCCGCACCCGGTCCATCCAGAGTCTTACCAGTCACCCGCACCCGGTCCGGAGTCTTACCAGTCACCCGCACCCGGTCCATCCAGAGTCTTACCAGTCACCCGCACCCGGTCCATCCAGAGTCTTACCAGTCACCCGCACCCGGTCCATCCAGAGTCTTACCAGTCACCCGCACCCGGTCCATCCAGAGTCTTACCAGTCACCCGCACCCGGTCCATCCAGAGTCTTACCAGTCACCCGCACCCGGTCCATCCAGAGTCTTACCAGTCACCCGCACCCGGTCCATCCAGAGTCTTACCAGTCACCCGCACCCGGTCCATCCAGAGTCTTACCAGTCACCCGCACCCGGTCCATCCAGAGTCTTACCAGTCACCCGCACCCGGTCCATCCAGAGTCTTACCAGTCACCCGCACCCGGTCCATCCAGAGTCTTACCAGTCACCCGCACCCGGTCCATCCAGAGTCTTACCAGTCACCCGCACCCGGTCCATCCAGAGTCTTACCAGTCACCCGCACCCGGTCCATCCAGAGTCTTACCAGTCACCCGCACCCGGTCCATCCAGAGTCTTACCAGTCACCCGCACCCGGTCCATCCAGAGTCTTACCAGTCACCCGCACCCGGTCCATCCAGAGTCTTACCAGTCACCCGCACCCGGTCCAGAGTCTTACCAGTCACCCGCACCCGGTCCATCCAGAGTCTTACCAGTCACCCGCACCCGGTCCATCCAGAGTCTTACCAGTCACCCGCACCCGGTCCGTCCAGAGTCTTACCAGTCACCCGCACCCGGTCCATCCAGAGTCTTACCAGTCACCCGCACCCGGTCCATCCAGAGTCTTACCAGTCACCCGCACCCGGTCCGGAGTCTTACCAGTCACCCGCACCCGGTCCATCCAGAGTCTTACCAGTCACCCGCACCCGGTCCATCCAGAGTCTTACCAGTCACCCGCACCCGGTCCAGAGTCTTACCAGTCACCCGCACCCGGTCCATCCAGAGTCTTACCAGTCACCCGCACCCGGTCCGGAGTCTTACCAGTCACCCGCACCCGGTCCATCCAGAGTCTTACCAGTCACCCGCACCCGGTCCGGAGTCTTACCAGTCACCCGCACCCGGTCCATCCAGAGTCTTACCAGTCACCCGCACCCGGTCCATCCAGAGTCTTACCAGTCACCCGCACCCGGTCCGGAGTCTTACCAGTCACCCGCACCCGGTCCATCCAGAGTCTTACCAGTCACCCGCACCCGGTCCATCCAGAGTCTTACCAGTCACCCGCACCCGGTCCGGAGTCTTACCAGTCACCCGCACCCGGTCCATCCAGAGTCTTACCAGTCACCCGCACCCGGTCCATCCAGAGTCTTACCAGTCACCCGCACCCGGTCCGGAGTCTTACCAGTCACCCGCACCCGGTCCATCCAGAGTCTTACCAGTCACCCGCACCCGGTCCATCCAGAGTCTTACCAGTCACCCGCACCCGGTCCGGAGTCTTACCAGTCACCCGCACCCGGTCCATCCAGAGTCTTACCAGTCACCCGCACCCGGTCCATCCAGAGTCTTACCAGTCACCCGCACCCGGTCCATCCAGAGTCTTACCAGTCACCCGCACCCGGTCCAGAGTCTTACCAGTCACCCGCACCCGGTCCATCCAGAGTCTTACCAGTCACCCGCACCCGGTCCATCCAGAGTCTTACCAGTCACCCGCACCCGGTCCATCCAGAGTCTTACCAGTCACCCGCACCCGGTCCATCCAGAGTCTTACCAGTCACCCGCACCCGGTCCATCCAGAGTCTTACCAGTCACCCGCACCCGGTCCATCCAGAGTCTTACCAGTCACCCGCACCCGGTCCATCCAGAGTCTTACCAGTCACCCGCACCCGGTCCATCCAGAGTCTTACCAGTCACCCGCACCCGGTCCAGAGTCTTACCAGTCACCCGCACCCGGTCCATCCAGAGTCTTACCAGTCACCCGCACCCGGTCCAGAGTCTTACCAGTCACCCGCACCCGGTCCATCCAGAGTCTTACCAGTCACCCGCACCCGGTCCAGAGTCTTACCAGTCACCCGCACCCGGTCCATCCAGAGTCTTACCAGTCACCCGCACCCGGTCCAGAGTCTTACCAGTCACCCGCACCCGGTCCATCCAGAGTCTTACCAGTCACCCGCACCCGGTCCATCCAGAGTCTTACCAGTCACCCGCACCCGGTCCATCCAGAGTCTTACCAGTCACCCGCACCCGGTCCATACAGAGTCTTACCAGTCACCCGCACCGGGTCCGGAGTCTCACCAGTCACCCGCACCCGGTCCATCCAGAGTCTTACCAGTCACCCGCACCCGGTCCATCCAGAGTCTTACCAGTCACCCGCACCCGGTCCATCCAGAGTCTTACCAGTCACCCGCACCCGGTCCATCCAGAGTCTTACCAGTCACCCGCACCCGGTCCATCCAGAGTCTTACCAGTCACCCGCACCCGGTCCGGAGTCTTACCAGTCACCCGCACCCGGTCCATCCAGAGTCTTACCAGTCACCCGCACCCGGTCCATCCAGAGTCTTACCAGTCACCCGCACCCGGTCCATCCAGAGTCTTACCAGTCACCCGCACCCGGTCCATCCAGAGTCTTACCAGTCACCCGCCCCCGGTCCATCCAGAGTCTTACCAGTCACCCGCCCCCGGTCCATCCAGAGTCTTACCAGTCACCCGCACCCGGTCCGTCCAGAGTCTTACCAGTCACCCGCACCCGGTCCATCCAGAGTCTTACCAGTCACCCGCACCCGGTCCATCCAGAGTCTTACCAGTCACCCGCACCCGGTCCGGAGTCTTACCAGTCACCCGCACCCGGTCCATCCAGAGTCTTACCAGTCACCCGCACCCGGTCCGGAGTCTTACCAGTCACCCGCACCCGGTCCATCCAGAGTCTTACCAGTCACCCGCACCCGGTCCAGAGTCTTACCAGTCACCCGCACCCGGTCCATCCAGAGTCTTACCAGTCACCCGCACCCGGTCCATCCAGAGTCTTACCAGTCACCCGCACCCGGTCCGGAGTCTTACCAGTCACCCGCACCCGGTCCAGAGTCTTACCAGTCACCCGCCCCCGGTCCGTCCAGAGTCTTACCAGTCACCCGCACCCGGTCCATCCAGAGTCTTACCAGTCACCCGCACCCGGTCCGGAGTCTTACCAGTCACCCGCACCCGGTCCATCCAGAGTCTTACCAGTCACCCGCACCGGGTCCATCCAGAGTCTTACCAGTCACCGGCACCCGGTCCGTCCAGAGTCTTACCAGTCACCCGCACCCGGTCCGTCCAGAGTCTTACCAGTCACCCGCACCCGGTCCATCCAGAGTCTTACCAGTCACCCGCACCCGGTCCGGAGTCTTACCAGTCACCCGCACCCGGTCCATCCAGAGTCTTACCAGTCACCCGCACCCGGTCCATCCAGAGTCTTACCAGTCACCCGCACCCGGTCCATCCAGAGTCTTACCAGTCACCCGCACCGGGTCCATCCAGAGTCTTACCAGTCACCGGCACCCGGTCCGTCCAGAGTCTTACCAGTCACCCGCACCCGGTCCGGAGTCTTACCAGTCACCCGCACCCGGTCCAGAGTCTTACCAGTCACCCGCACCCGGTCCGGAGTCTTACCAGTCACCCGCACCCGGTCCGTCCAGAGTCTTACCAGTCACCCGCACCCGGTCCATCCAGAGTCTTACCAGTCACCCGCACCCGGTCCGGAGTCTTACCAGTCACCCGCACCCGGTTCATCCAGAGTCTTACCAGTCACCCGCACCCGGTCCATCCAGAGTCTTACCAGTCACCCGCACCCGGTCCATACAGAGTCTTACCAGTCACCCGCACCCGGTCCAGAGTCTTACCAGTCACCCGCACCCGGTCCATCCAGAGTCTTACCAGTCACCCGCACCCGGTCCATCCAGAGTCTTACCAGTCACCCGCCCCCGGTCCGTCCAGAGTCTTACCAGTCACCCGCACCCGGTCCATCCAGAGTCTTACCAGTCACCCGCACCCGGTCCGGAGTCTTACCAGTCACCCGCACCCGGTCCAGAGTCTTACCAGTCACCCGCCCCCGGTCCGTCCAGAGTCTTACCAGTCACCCGCACCCGGTCCATCCAGAGTCTTACCAGTCACCCGCACCCGGTCCATCCAGAGTCTTACCAGTCACCCGCCCCCGGTCCATCCAGAGTCTTACCAGTCACCCGCACCCGGTCCGTCCAGAGTCTTACCAGTCACCCGCACCCGGTCCATCCAGAGTCTTACCAGTCACCCGCACCCGGTCCATCCAGAGTCTTACCAGTCACCCGCACCCGGTCCATCCAGAGTCTTACCAGTCACCCGCACCCGGTCCATCCAGAGTCTTACCAGTCACCCACACCCGGTCCGGAGTCTTACCAGTCACCCGCACCCGGTCCAGAGTCTTACCAGTCACCCGCACCCGGTCCGGAGTCTTACCAGTCACCCGCACCCGGTCCAGAGTCTTACCAGTCACCCGCACCCGGTCCGGAGTCTTACCAGTCACCCGCACCCGGTCCAGAGTCTTACCAGTCACCCGCACCCGGTCCGGAGTCTTACCAGTCACCCGCACCCGGTCCATCCAGAGTCTTACCAGTCACCCGCACCGGGTCCATCCAGAGTCTTACCAGTCACCCGCACCCGGTCCATCCAGAGTCTTACCAGTCACCCGCACCCGGTCCATACAGAGTCTTACCAGTCACCCGCCCCCGGTCCATCCAGAGTCTTACCAGTCACCCGCCCCCGGTCCATCCAGAGTCTTACCAGTCACCCGCACCGGGTCCATCCAGAGTCTTACCAGTCACCCGCACCCGGTCCATCCAGAGTCTTACCAGTCACCCGCACCGGGTCCATCCAGAGTCTTACCAGTCACCCGCCCCCGGTCCATCCAGAGTCTTACCAGTCACCCGCACCCGGTCCATCCAGAGTCTTACCAGTCACCCGCACCCGGTCCATCCAGAGTCTTACCAGTCACCCGCACCCGGTCCATCCAGAGTCTTACCAGTCACCCGCACCCGGTCCAGAGTCTTACCAGTCACCCGCCCCCGGTCCGTCCAGAGTCTTACCAGTCACCCGCACCCGGTCCATCCAGAGTCTTACCAGTCACCCGCACCCGGTCCGGAGTCTTACCAGTCACCCGCACCCGGTCCATCCAGAGTCTTACCAGTCACCCGCCCCCGGTCCATCCAGAGTCTTACCAGTCACCCGCACCCGGTCCGGAGTCTTACCAGTCACCCGCACCCGGTCCAGAGTCTTACCAGTCACCCGCCCCCGGTCCGTCCAGAGTCTTACCAGTCACCCGCACCCGGTCCATCCAGAGTCTTACCAGTCACCCGCACCCGGTCCGGAGTCTTACCAGTCACCCGCACCCGGTCCATCCAGAGTCTTACCAGTCACCCGCACCCGGTCCAGAGTCTTACCAGTCACCCGCACCCGGTCCATCCAGAGTCTTACCAGTCACCCGCCCCCGGTCCATACAGAGTCTTACCAGTCACCCGCACCCGGTCCATCCAGAGTCTTACCAGTCACCCGCACCCGGTCCGGAGTCTTACCAGTCACCCGCACCCGGTCCATCCAGAGTCTTACCAGTCACCCGCACCCGGTCCATCCAGAGTCTTACCAGTCACCCGCACCCGGTCCATCCAGAGTCTTACCAGTCACCCGCACCCGGTCCATCCAGAGTCTTACCAGTCACCCGCACCCGGTCCGGAGTCTTACCAGTCACCCGCACCCGGTCCATCCAGAGTCTTACCAGTCACCCGCACCCGGTCCATCCAGAGTCTTACCAGTCACCCGCACCCGGTCCATCCAGAGTCTTACCAGTCACCCGCACCCGGTCCATCCAGAGTCTTACCAGTCACCCGCACCCGGTCCATCCAGAGTCTTACCAGTCACCCGCACCCGGTCCATCCAGAGTCTTACCAGTCACCCGCACCCGGTCCATCCAGAGTCTTACCAGTCACCCGCACCCGGTCCAGAGTCTTACCAGTCACCCGCACCCGGTCCATCCAGAGTCTTACCAGTCACCCGCACCCGGTCCATCCAGAGTCTTACCAGTCACCCGCACCCGGTCCATCCAGAGTCTTACCAGTCACCCGCACCCGGTCCGTCCAGAGTCTTACCAGTCACCCGCACCCGGTCCATCCAGAGTCTTACCAGTCACCCGCACCCGGTCCATCCAGAGTCTTACCAGTCACCCGCACCCGGTCCATCCAGAGTCTTACCAGTCACCCGCACCCGGTCCATCCAGAGTCTTACCAGTCACCCGCACCCGGTCCATCCAGAGTCTTACCAGTCACCCGCACCCGGTCCATCCAGAGTCTTACCAGTCACCCGCACCCGGTCCATCCAGAGTCTTACCAGTCACCCGCACCCGGTCCGGAGTCTCACCAGTCACCCGCACCCGGTCCATCCAGAGTCTTACCAGTCACCCGCACCCGGTCCGGAGTCTTACCAGTCACCCGCACCCGGTCCATCCAGAGTCTTACCAGTCACCCGCACCCGGTCCGGAGTCTTACCAGTCACCCGCACCCGGTCCATCCAGAGTCTTACCAGTCACCCGCACCCGGTCCGGAGTCTTACCAGTCACCCGCACCCGGTCCATCCAGAGTCTTACCAGTCACCCGCACCCGGTCCATCCAGAGTCTTACCAGTCACCCGCACCCGGTCCATCCAGAGTCTTACCAGTCACCCGCACCCGGTCCATCCAGAGTCTTACCAGTCACCCGCACCCGGTCCATACAGAGTCTTACCAGTCACCCGCACCCGGTCCGGAGTCTTACCAGTCACCCGCACCCGGTCCATCCAGAGTCTTACCAGTCACCCGCACCCGGTCCATCCAGAGTCTTACCAGTCACCCGCACCCGGTGAATCCAGAGTCTTACCAGTCACCCGCACCCGGTCCATCCAGAGTCTTACCAGTCACCCGCCCCCGGTCCATCCAGAGTCTTACCAGTCACCCGCCCCCGGTCCATACAGAGTCTTACCAGTCACCCGCACCCGGTCCGGAGTCTTACCAGTCACCCGCACCCGGTCCATCCAGAGTCTTACCAGTCACCCGCACCCGGTCCATCCAGAGTCTTACCAGTCACCCGCACCCGGTCCGGAGTCTTACCAGTCACCCGCACCCGGTCCATCCAGAGTCTTACCAGTCACCCGCACCCGGTCCATCCAGAGTCTTACCAGTCACCCGCACCCGGTCCATCCAGAGTCTTACCAGTCACCCGCACCCGGTCCATCCAGAGTCTTACCAGTCACCCGCCCCCGGTCCATCCAGAGTCTTACCAGTCACCCGCACCCGGTCCATCCAGAGTCTTACCAGTCACCCGCACCCGGTCCATCCAGAGTCTTACCAGTCACCCGCACCCGGTCCATCCAGAGTCTTACCAGTCACCCGCACCCGGTCCATCCAGAGTCTTACCAGTCACCCGCACCCGGTCCGGAGTCTTACCAGTCACCCGCACCCAGTCCATCCAGAGTCTTACCAGTCACCCGCACCCGGTCCATCCAGAGTCTTACCAGTCACCCGCACCCGGTCCGTCCAGAGTCTTACCAGTCACCCGCACCCGGTCCGGAGTCTTACCAGTCACCCGCACCCGGTCCATCCAGAGTCTTACCAGTCACCCGCACCCGGTCCATCCAGAGTCTTACCAGTCACCCGCACCCGGTCCATCCAGAGTCTTACCAGTCACCCGCACCCGGTCCGTCCAGAGTCTTACCAGTCACCCGCACCCGGTCCGGAGTCTTACCAGTCACCCGCACCCGGTCCATCCAGAGTCTTACCAGTCACCCGCACCCGGTCCATCCAGAGTCTTACCAGTCACCCGCACCCGGTCCATCCAGAGTCTTACCAGTCACCCGCACCCGGTCCGGAGTCTTACCAGTCACCCGCACCCGGTCCATCCAGAGTCTTACCAGTCACCCGCACCCGGTCCATCCAGAGTCTTACCAGTCACCCGCCCCCGGTCCGGAGTCTTACCAGCCACCCGCACCCGGTCCATCCAGAGTCTTACCAGTCACCCGCACCCGGTCCGTCCAGAGTCTTACCAGTCACCCGCACCGGGTCCATCCAGAGTCTTACCAGTCACCCGCACCCGGTCCATCCAGAGTCTTACCAGTCACCCGCACCCGGTCCAGAGTCTTACCAGTCACCCGCACCCGGTCCATCCAGAGTCTTACCAGTCACCCGCACCCGGTCCGGAGTCTTACCAGTCACCCGCACCCAGTCCATCCAGAGTCTTACCAGTCACCCGCACCCGGTCCATCCAGAGTCTTACCAGTCACCCGCACCCGGTCCGTCCAGAGTCTTACCAGTCACCCGCACCCGGTCCGGAGTCTTACCAGTCACCCGCACCCGGTCCATCCAGAGTCTTACCAGTCACCCGCACCCGGTCCATCCAGAGTCTTACCAGTCACCCGCACCCGGTCCATCCAGAGTCTTACCAGTCACCCGCACCCGGTCCGTCCAGAGTCTTACCAGTCACCCGCACCCGGTCCATCCAGAGTCTTACCAGTCACCCGCACCCGGTCCATCCAGAGTCTTACCAGTCACCCGCACCCGGTCCATCCAGAGTCTTACCAGTCACCCGCACCCGGTCCATCCAGAGTCTTACCAGTCACCCGCACCCGGTCCGTCCAGAGTCTTACCAGTCACCCGCACCCGGTCCATCCAGAGTCTTACCAGTCACCCGCACCCGGTCCATCCAGAGTCTTACCAGTCACCCGCACCCGGTCCGGAGTCTTACCAGTCACCCGCACCCGGTCCATCCAGAGTCTTACCAGTCACCCGCACCCGGTCCGGAGTCTTACCAGTCACCCGCACCCGGTCCATCCAGAGTCTTACCAGTCACCCGCACCCGGTCCATCCAGAGTCTTACCAGTCACCCGCCCCCGGTCCATCCAGAGTCTTACCAGTCACCCGCCCCCGGTCCATCCAGAGTCTTACCAGTCACCCGCCCCCGGTCCATCCAGAGTCTTACCAGTCACCCGCACCCGGTCCGGAGTCTTACCAGTCACCCGCACCCGGTCCATCCAGAGTCTTACCAGTCACCCGCACCCGGTCCATCCAGAGTCTTACCAGTCACCCGCACCCGGTCCATCCAGAGTCTTACCAGTCACCCGCACCCGGTCCATCCAGAGTCTTACCAGTCACCCGCACCCGGTCCATACAGAGTCTTACCAGTCACCCGCACCCGGTCCGGAGTCTTACCAGTCACCCGCACCCGGTCCATCCAGAGTCTTACCAGTCACCCGCACCCGGTCCATCCAGAGTCTTACCAGTCACCCGCCCCCGGTCCATCCAGAGTCTTACCAGTCACCCGCCCCCGGTCCATCCAGAGTCTTACCAGTCACCCGCCCCCGGTCCATCCAGAGTCTTACCAGTCACCCGCACCCGGTCCGGAGTCTTACCAGTCACCCGCACCCGGTCCATCCAGAGTCTTACCAGTCACCCGCACCCGGTCCATCCAGAGTCTTACCAGTCACCCGCACCCGGTCCATCCAGAGTCTTACCAGTCACCCGCACCCGGTCCATCCAGAGTCTTACCAGTCACCCGCACCCGGTCCATACAGAGTCTTACCAGTCACCCGCACCCGGTCCGGAGTCTTACCAGTCACCCGCACCCGGTCCATCCAGAGTCTTACCAGTCACCCGCACCCGGTCCATCCAGAGTCTTACCAGTCACCCGCACCCGGTCCGGAGTCTTACCAGTCACCCGCACCCGGTCCATCCAGAGTCTTACAAGTCACCCGCACCCGGTCCGGAGTCTTACCATTCACCCGCACCCGGTCCATCCAGAGTCTTACCAGTCACCCGCACCCGGTCCGGAGTCTTACCAGTCACCCGCACCCGGTCCATCCAGAGTCTTACCAGTCACCCGCACCCGGTCCATCCAGAGTCTTACCAGTCACCCGCACCCGGTCCATCCAGAGTCTTACCAGTCACCCGCACCCGGTCCGTCCAGAGTCTTACCAGTCACCCGCACCCGGTCCATCCAGAGTCTTACCAGTCACCCGCACCCGGTCCATCCAGAGTCTTACCAGTCACCCGCACCCGGTCCATCCAGAGTCTTACCAGTCACCCGCACCCGGTCCATCCAGAGTCTTACCAGTCACCCGCACCCGGTCCATCCAGAGTCTTACCAGTCACCCGCACCCGGTCCGTCCAGAGTCTTACCAGTCACCCGCCCCCGGTCCATCCAGAGTCTTACCAGTCACCCGCACCCGGTCCATCCAGAGTCTTACCAGTCACCCGCACCCGGTCCGGAGTCTTACCAGTCACCCGCACCCGGTCCATCCAGAGTCTTACCAGTCACCCGCACCCAGTCCATCCAGAGTCTTACCAGTCACCCGCACCCGGTCCATACAGAGTCTTACCAGTCACCCGCACCCGGTCCGTCCAGAGTCTTACCAGTCACCCGCCCCCGGTCCATCCAGAGTCTTACCAGTCACCCGCACCCGGTCCGGAGTCTTACCAGTCACCCGCACCCGGTCCATCCAGAGTCTTACCAGTCACCCGCCCCCGGTCCATCCAGAGTCTTACCAGTCACCCGCACCCGGTCCATCCAGAGTCTTACCAGTCACCCGCACCCGGTCCATACAGAGTCTTACCAGTCACCCGCACCCGGTCCGGAGTCTTACCAGTCACCCGCACCCGGTCCATCCAGAGTCTTACCAGTCACCCGCACCCGGTCCATCCAGAGTCTTACCAGTCACCCGCACCCGGTCCATCCAGAGTCTTACCAGTCACCCGCACCCGGTCCAGAGTCTTACCAGTCACCCGCACCCGGTCCGGAGTCTTACCAGTCACCCGCACCCGGTCCATCCAGAGTCTTACCAGTCACCCGCACCCGGTCCATCCAGAGTCTTACCAGTCACCCGCACCCGGTCCGGAGTCTTACCAGTCACCCGCACCCGGTCCATCCAGAGTCTTACCAGTCACCCGCACCCGGTCCATCCAGAGTCTTACCAGTCACCCGCACCCGGTCCGGAGTCTTACCAGTCACCCGCACCCGGTCCATCCAGAGTCTTACCAGTCACCCGCACCCGGTCCATCCAGAGTCTTACCAGTCACCCGCACCCGGTCCGGAGTCTTACCAGTCACCCGCACCCGGTCCATCCAGAGTCTTACCAGTCACCCGCACCCGGTCCATCCAGAGTCTTACCAGTCACCCGCACCCGGTCCGGAGTCTTACCAGTCACCCGCACCCGGTCCATCCAGAGTCTTACCAGTCACCCGCACCCGGTCCATCCAGAGTCTTACCAGTCACCCGCACCCGGTCCATCCAGAGTCTTACCAGTCACCCGCACCCGGTCCGTCCAGAGTCTTACCAGTCACCCGCACCCGGTCCATCCAGAGTCTTACCAGTCACCCGCACCCGGTCCATCCAGAGTCTTACCAGTCACCCGCACCCGGTCCATCCAGAGTCTTACCAGTCACCCGCCCCCGGTCCGGAGTCTTACCAGTCACCCGCACCCGGTCCATACAGAGTCTTACCAGTCACCCGCCCCCGGTCCGGAGTCTTACCAGTCACCCGCACCCGGTCCATCCAGAGTCTTACCAGTCACCCGCACCCGGTCCGGAGTCTTACCAGTCACCCGCACCCGGTCCATCCAGAGTCTTACCAGTCACCCGCACCCAGTCCATCCAGAGTCTTACCAGTCACCCGCACCCGGTCCGGAGTCTTACCAGTCACCCGCACCCGGTCCATCCAGAGTCTTACCAGTCACCCGCCCCCGGTCCATCCAGAGTCTTACCAGTCACCCGCACCCGGTCCATCCAGAGTCTTACCAGTCACCCGCACCCGGTCCATCCAGAGTCTTACCAGTCACCCGCCCCCGGTCCATCCAGAGTCTTACCAGTCACCCGCACCCGGTCCATCCAGAGTCTTACCAGTCACCCGCACCCGGTCCATACAGAGTCTTACCAGTCACCCGCACCCGGTCCATCCAGAGTCTTACCAGTCACCCGCACCCGGTCCATACAGAGTCTTACCAGTCACCCGCACCCGGTCCGGAGTCTTACCAGTCACCCGCACCCGGTCCATACAGAGTCTTACCAGTCACCCGCACCCGGTCCGTCCAGAGTCTTACCAGTCACCCGCACCCGGTCCGGAGTCTTACCAGTCACCCGCACCCGGTCCATCCAGAGTCTTACCAGTCACCCGCACCCGGTCCATCCAGAGTCTTACCAGTCACCCGCACCCGGTCCATCCAGAGTCTTACCAGTCACCCGCACCCGGTCCAGAGTCTTACCAGTCACCCGCACCCGGTCCATCCAGAGTCTTACCAGTCACCCGCACCCGGTCCGGAGTCTTACCAGTCACCCGCACCCGGTCCATCCAGAGTCTTACCAGTCACCCGCACCCGGTCCATCCAGAGTCTTACCAGTCACCCGCACCCGGTCCGGAGTCTTACCAGTCACCCGCACCCGGTCCATCCAGAGTCTTACCAGTCACCCGCACCCGGTCCGTCCAGAGTCTTACCAGTCACCCGCACCGGGTCCATCCAGAGTCTTACCAGTCACCCGCACCCGGTCCATCCAGAGTCTTACCAGTCACCCGCACCCGGTCCATCCAGAGTCTTACCAGTCACCCGCACCCGGTCCATCCAGAGTCTTACCAGTCACCCGCACCCGGTCCATCCAGAGTCTTACCAGTCACCCGCACCCGGTCCAGAGTCTTACCAGTCACCCGCACCCGGTCCATCCAGAGTCTTACCAGTCACCCGCACCCGGTCCGGAGTCTTACCAGTCACCCGCACCCGGTCCATCCAGAGTCTTACCAGTCACCCGCACCCGGTCCATCCAGAGTCTTACCAGTCACCCGCACCCGGTCCATCCAGAGTCTTACCAGTCACCCGCACCCGGTCCGTCCAGAGTCTTACCAGTCACCCGCACCCGGTCCGGAGTCTTACCAGTCACCCGCACCCGGTCCATCCAGAGTCTTACCAGTCACCCGCACCCGGTCCATCCAGAGTCTTACCAGTCACCCGCACCCGGTCCATCCAGAGTCTTACCAGTCACCCGCACCCGGTCCGTCCAGAGTCTTACCAGTCACCCGCACCCGGTCCGGAGTCTTACCAGTCACCCGCACCCGGTCCATCCAGAGTCTTACCAGTCACCCGCACCCGGTCCATCCAGAGTCTTACCAGTCACCCGCACCCGGTCCATCCAGAGTCTTACCAGTCACCCGCACCCGGTCCGGAGTCTTACCAGTCACCCGCACCCGGTCCATCCAGAGTCTTACCAGTCACCCGCCCCCGGTCCGGAGTCTTACCAGCCACCCGCACCCGGTCCATCCAGAGTCTTACCAGTCACCCGCACCCGGTCCATCCAGAGTCTTACCAGTCACCCGCACCCGGTCCATCCAGAGTCTTACCAGTCACCCGCACCCGGTCCATCCAGAGTCTTACCAGTCACCCGCACCCGGTCCATCCAGAGTCTTACCAGTCACCCGCACCCGGTCCATCCAGAGTCTCACCAGTCACCCGCACCCGGTCCAGAGTCTTACCAGTCACCCGCACCCGGTCCATCCAGAGTCTTACCAGTCACCCGCACCCGGTCCATCCAGAGTCTTACCAGTCACCCGCACCCGGTCCATCCAGAGTCTTACCAGTCACCCGCACCCGGTCCGTCCAGAGTCTTACCGGTCACCCGCACCCGGTCCATCCAGAGTCTTACCAGTCACCCGCACCCGGTCCATCCAGAGTCTTACCAGTCACCCGCACCCGGTCCGGAGTCTTACCAGTCACCCGCACCCGGTCCATCCAGAGTCTTACCAGTCACCCGCACCCGGTCCGGAGTCTTACCAGTCACCCGCACCCGGTCCATCCAGAGTCTTACCAGTCACCCGCACCCGGTCCATCCAGAGTCTTACCAGTCACCCGCCCCCGGTCCATCCAGAGTCTTACCAGTCACCCGCCCCCGGTCCATCCAGAGTCTTACCAGTCACCCGCCCCCGGTCCATCCAGAGTCTTACCAGTCACCCGCACCCGGTCCGGAGTCTTACCAGTCACCCGCACCCGGTCCATCCAGAGTCTTACCAGTCACCCGCACCCGGTCCATCCAGAGTCTTACCAGTCACCCGCACCCGGTCCATACAGAGTCTTACCAGTCACCCGCACCCGGTCCGGAGTCTTACCAGTCACCCGCACCCGGTCCATCCAGAGTCTTACCAGTCACCCGCACCCGGTCCATCCAGAGTCTTACAGTCACCCGCACCCGGTCCATCCAGAGTCTTACCAGTCACCCGCACCCGGTCCATCCAGAGTCTTACAGTCACCCGCACCCGGTCCATCCAGAGTCTTACCAGTCACCCGCACCCGGTCCATCCAGAGTCTTACCAGTCACCCGCACCCGGTCCGGAGTCTTACCAGTCACCCGCACCCGGTCCATCCAGAGTCTTACCAGTCACCCGCACCCGGTCCGGAGTCTTACCAGTCACCCGCACCCGGTCCATCCAGAGTCTTACCAGTCACCCGCACCCGGTCCGGAGTCTTACCAGTCACCCGCACCCGGTCCATCCAGAGTCTTACCAGTCACCCGCACCCGGTCCATCCAGAGTCTTACCAGTCACCCGCACCCGGTCCATCCAGAGTCTTACCAGTCACCCGCACCCGGTCCGTCCAGAGTCTTACCAGTCACCCGCACCCGGTCCATCCAGAGTCTTACCAGTCACCCGCACCCGGTCCATCAGAGTCTTACCAGTCACCCGCACCCGGTCCATCAGAGTCTTACCAGTCACCCGCACCCGGTCCGTCCAGAGTCTTACCAGTCACCCGCACCCGGTCCATCCAGAGTCTTACCAGTCACCCGCACCCGGTCCATCCAGAGTCTTACCAGTCACCCGCACCCGGTCCATCCAGAGTCTTACCAGTCACCCGCACCCGGTCCATCCAGAGTCTTACCAGTCACCCGCACCCGGTCCATCCAGAGTCTTACCAGTCACCCGCACCCGGTCCGTCCAGAGTCTTACCAGTCACCCGCCCCCGGTCCATCCAGAGTCTTACCAGTCACCCGCACCCGGTCCATCCAGAGTCTTACCAGTCACCCGCACCCGGTCCGGAGTCTTACCAGTCACCCGCACCCGGTCCATCCAGAGTCTTACCAGTCACCCGCACCCAGTCCATCCAGAGTCTTACCAGTCACCCGCACCCGGTCCATACAGAGTCTTACCAGTCACCCGCACCCGGTCCGTCCAGAGTCTTACCAGTCACCCGCCCCCGGTCCATCCAGAGTCTTACCAGTCACCCGCACCCGGTCCGGAGTCTTACCAGTCACCCGCACCCGGTCCATCCAGAGTCTTACCAGTCACCCGCCCCCGGTCCATCCAGAGTCTTACCAGTCACCCGCACCCGGTCCATCCAGAGTCTTACCAGTCACCCGCACCCGGTCCATACAGAGTCTTACCAGTCACCCGCACCCGGTCCGGAGTCTTACCAGTCACCCGCACCCGGTCCATCCAGAGTCTTACCAGTCACCCGCACCCGGTCCATCCAGAGTCTTACCAGTCACCCGCACCCGGTCCATCCAGAGTCTTACCAGTCACCCGCACCCGGTCCAGAGTCTTACCAGTCACCCGCACCCGGTCCGGAGTCTTACCAGTCACCCGCACCCGGTCCATCCAGAGTCTTACCAGTCACCCGCACCCGGTCCATCCAGAGTCTTACCAGTCACCCGCACCCGGTCCGGAGTCTTACCAGTCACCCGCACCCGGTCCATCCAGAGTCTTACCAGTCACCCGCACCCGGTCCATCCAGAGTCTTACCAGTCACCCGCACCCGGTCCGGAGTCTTACCAGTCACCCGCACCCGGTCCATCCAGAGTCTTACCAGTCACCCGCACCCGGTCCATCCAGAGTCTTACCAGTCACCCGCACCCGGTCCGGAGTCTTACCAGTCACCCGCACCCGGTCCATCCAGAGTCTTACCAGTCACCCGCACCCGGTCCATCCAGAGTCTTACCAGTCACCCGCACCCGGTCCGGAGTCTTACCAGTCACCCGCACCCGGTCCATCCAGAGTCTTACCAGTCACCCGCACCCGGTCCATCCAGAGTCTTACCAGTCACCCGCACCCGGTCCATCCAGAGTCTTACCAGTCACCCGCACCCGGTCCGTCCAGAGTCTTACCAGTCACCCGCACCCGGTCCATCCAGAGTCTTACCAGTCACCCGCACCCGGTCCATCCAGAGTCTTACCAGTCACCCGCACCCGGTCCATCCAGAGTCTTACCAGTCACCCGCCCCCGGTCCGGAGTCTTACCAGTCACCCGCACCCGGTCCATACAGAGTCTTACCAGTCACCCGCCCCCGGTCCGGAGTCTTACCAGTCACCCGCACCCGGTCCATCCAGAGTCTTACCAGTCACCCGCACCCGGTCCGGAGTCTTACCAGTCACCCGCACCCGGTCCATCCAGAGTCTTACCAGTCACCCGCACCCAGTCCATCCAGAGTCTTACCAGTCACCCGCACCCGGTCCGGAGTCTTACCAGTCACCCGCACCCGGTCCATCCAGAGTCTTACCAGTCACCCGCCCCCGGTCCATCCAGAGTCTTACCAGTCACCCGCACCCGGTCCATCCAGAGTCTTACCAGTCACCCGCACCCGGTCCATCCAGAGTCTTACCAGTCACCCGCCCCCGGTCCATCCAGAGTCTTACCAGTCACCCGCACCCGGTCCATCCAGAGTCTTACCAGTCACCCGCACCCGGTCCATACAGAGTCTTACCAGTCACCCGCACCCGGTCCATCCAGAGTCTTACCAGTCACCCGCACCCGGTCCATACAGAGTCTTACCAGTCACCCGCACCCGGTCCGGAGTCTTACCAGTCACCCGCACCCGGTCCATACAGAGTCTTACCAGTCACCCGCACCCGGTCCGTCCAGAGTCTTACCAGTCACCCGCACCCGGTCCGGAGTCTTACCAGTCACCCGCACCCGGTCCATCCAGAGTCTTACCAGTCACCCGCACCCGGTCCATCCAGAGTCTTACCAGTCACCCGCACCCGGTCCATCCAGAGTCTTACCAGTCACCCGCACCCGGTCCAGAGTCTTACCAGTCACCCGCACCCGGTCCATCCAGAGTCTTACCAGTCACCCGCACCCGGTCCGGAGTCTTACCAGTCACCCGCACCCGGTCCATCCAGAGTCTTACCAGTCACCCGCACCCGGTCCATCCAGAGTCTTACCAGTCACCCGCACCCGGTCCGGAGTCTTACCAGTCACCCGCACCCGGTCCATCCAGAGTCTTACCAGTCACCCGCACCCGGTCCGTCCAGAGTCTTACCAGTCACCCGCACCGGGTCCATCCAGAGTCTTACCAGTCACCCGCACCCGGTCCATCCAGAGTCTTACCAGTCACCCGCACCCGGTCCATCCAGAGTCTTACCAGTCACCCGCACCCGGTCCATCCAGAGTCTTACCAGTCACCCGCACCCGGTCCATCCAGAGTCTTACCAGTCACCCGCACCCGGTCCAGAGTCTTACCAGTCACCCGCACCCGGTCCATCCAGAGTCTTACCAGTCACCCGCACCCGGTCCGGAGTCTTACCAGTCACCCGCACCCGGTCCATCCAGAGTCTTACCAGTCACCCGCACCCGGTCCATCCAGAGTCTTACCAGTCACCCGCACCCGGTCCATCCAGAGTCTTACCAGTCACCCGCACCCGGTCCGTCCAGAGTCTTACCAGTCACCCGCACCCGGTCCGGAGTCTTACCAGTCACCCGCACCCGGTCCATCCAGAGTCTTACCAGTCACCCGCACCCGGTCCATCCAGAGTCTTACCAGTCACCCGCACCCGGTCCATCCAGAGTCTTACCAGTCACCCGCACCCGGTCCGTCCAGAGTCTTACCAGTCACCCGCACCCGGTCCGGAGTCTTACCAGTCACCCGCACCCGGTCCATCCAGAGTCTTACCAGTCACCCGCACCCGGTCCATCCAGAGTCTTACCAGTCACCCGCACCCGGTCCATCCAGAGTCTTACCAGTCACCCGCACCCGGTCCGGAGTCTTACCAGTCACCCGCACCCGGTCCATCCAGAGTCTTACCAGTCACCCGCCCCCGGTCCGGAGTCTTACCAGCCACCCGCACCCGGTCCATCCAGAGTCTTACCAGTCACCCGCACCCGGTCCATCCAGAGTCTTACCAGTCACCCGCACCCGGTCCATCCAGAGTCTTACCAGTCACCCGCACCCGGTCCATCCAGAGTCTTACCAGTCACCCGCACCCGGTCCATCCAGAGTCTTACCAGTCACCCGCACCCGGTCCATCCAGAGTCTCACCAGTCACCCGCACCCGGTCCAGAGTCTTACCAGTCACCCGCACCCGGTCCATCCAGAGTCTTACCAGTCACCCGCACCCGGTCCATCCAGAGTCTTACCAGTCACCCGCACCCGGTCCATCCAGAGTCTTACCAGTCACCCGCACCCGGTCCGTCCAGAGTCTTACCGGTCACCCGCACCCGGTCCATCCAGAGTCTTACCAGTCACCCGCACCCGGTCCATCCAGAGTCTTACCAGTCACCCGCACCCGGTCCGGAGTCTTACCAGTCACCCGCACCCGGTCCATCCAGAGTCTTACCAGTCACCCGCACCCGGTCCGGAGTCTTACCAGTCACCCGCACCCGGTCCATCCAGAGTCTTACCAGTCACCCGCACCCGGTCCATCCAGAGTCTTACCAGTCACCCGCCCCCGGTCCATCCAGAGTCTTACCAGTCACCCGCCCCCGGTCCATCCAGAGTCTTACCAGTCACCCGCCCCCGGTCCATCCAGAGTCTTACCAGTCACCCGCACCCGGTCCGGAGTCTTACCAGTCACCCGCACCCGGTCCATCCAGAGTCTTACCAGTCACCCGCACCCGGTCCATCCAGAGTCTTACCAGTCACCCGCACCCGGTCCATACAGAGTCTTACCAGTCACCCGCACCCGGTCCGGAGTCTTACCAGTCACCCGCACCCGGTCCATCCAGAGTCTTACCAGTCACCCGCACCCGGTCCATCCAGAGTCTTACCAGTCACCCGCACCCGGTCCATCCAGAGTCTTACCAGTCACCCGCACCCGGTCCATCCAGAGTCTTACCAGTCACCCGCACCCGGTCCATCCAGAGTCTTACCAGTCACCCGCACCCGGTCCATCCAGAGTCTTACCAGTCACCCGCACCCGGTCCGGAGTCTTACCAGTCACCCGCACCCGGTCCATCCAGAGTCTTACCAGTCACCCGCACCCGGTCCGGAGTCTTACCAGTCACCCGCACCCGGTCCATCCAGAGTCTTACCAGTCACCCGCACCCGGTCCGGAGTCTTACCAGTCACCCGCACCCGGTCCATCCAGAGTCTTACCAGTCACCCGCACCCGGTCCATCCAGAGTCTTACCAGTCACCCGCACCCGGTCCATCCAGAGTCTTACCAGTCACCCGCACCCGGTCCGTCCAGAGTCTTACCAGTCACCCGCACCCGGTCCATCCAGAGTCTTACCAGTCACCCGCACCCGGTCCATCCAGAGTCTTACCAGTCACCCGCCCCCGGTCCATCCAGAGTCTTACCAGTCACCCGCACCCGGTCCATCCAGAGTCTTACCAGTCACCCGCACCCGGTCCATCCAGAGTCTTACCAGTCACCCGCACCCGGTCCATCCAGAGTCTTACCAGTCACCCGCACCCGGTCCGTCCAGAGTCTTACCAGTCACCCGCCCCCGGTCCATCCAGAGTCTTACCAGTCACCCGCACCCGGTCCATCCAGAGTCTTACCAGTCACCCGCACCCGGTCCGTCCAGAGTCTTACCAGTCACCCGCCCCCGGTCCATCCAGAGTCTTACCAGTCACCCGCACCCGGTCCATCCAGAGTCTTACCAGTCACCCGCACCCGGTCCGGAGTCTTACCAGTCACCCGCACCCGGTCCATCCAGAGTCTTACCAGTCACCCGCACCCAGTCCATCCAGAGTCTTACCAGTCACCCGCACCCGGTCCATACAGAGTCTTACCAGTCACCCGCACCCGGTCCGTCCAGAGTCTTACCAGTCACCCGCCCCCGGTCCATCCAGAGTCTTACCAGTCACCCGCACCCGGTCCGAAGTCTTACCAGTCACCCGCACCCGGTCCATCCAGAGTCTTACCAGTCACCCGCACCCGGTCCATCCAGAGTCTTACCAGTCACCCGCACCCGGTCCATACAGAGTCTTACCAGTCACCCGCACCCGGTCCGTCCAGAGTCTTACCAGTCACCCGCACCCGGTCCATCCAGAGTCTTACCAGTCACCCGCACCCGGTCCATCCAGAGTCTTACCAGTCACCCGCACCCGGTCCATCCAGAGTCTTACCAGTCACCCGCACCCGGTCCATCCAGAGTCTTACCAGTCACCCGCACCCGGTCCATCCAGAGTCTTACCAGTCACCCGCACCCGGTCCATACAGAGTCTTACCAGTCACCCGCACCCGGTCCGTCCAGAGTCTTACCAGTCACCCGCACCCGGTCCGTCCAGAGTCTTACCAGTCACCCGCCCCCGGTCCATCCAGAGTCTTACCAGTCACCCGCACCCGGTCCATCCAGAGTCTTACCAGTCACCCGCACCCGGTCCATACAGAGTCTTACCAGTCACCCGCACCCGGTCCGGAGTCTTACCAGTCACCCGCACCCGGTCCATCCAGAGTCTTACCAGTCACCCGCACCCGGTCCATCCAGAGTCTTACCAGTCACCCGCACCCGGTCCATCCAGAGTCTTACCAGTCACCCGCACCCGGTCCAGAGTCTTACCAGTCACCCGCACCCGGTCCGGAGTCTTACCAGTCACCCGCACCCGGTCCATCCAGAGTCTTACCAGTCACCCGCACCCGGTCCGGAGTCTTACCAGTCACCCGCACCCGGTCCATCCAGAGTCTTACCAGTCACCCGCACCCGGTCCATCCAGAGTCTTACCAGTCACCCGCACCCGGTCCATCCAGAGTCTTACCAGTCACCCGCACCCGGTCCGTCCAGAGTCTTACCAGTCACCCGCACCCGGTCCATCCAGAGTCTTACCAGTCACCCGCACCCGGTCCATCCAGAGTCTTACCAGTCACCCGCACCCGGTCCATCCAGAGTCTTACCAGTCACCCGCCCCCGGTCCGGAGTCTTACCAGTCACCCGCACCCGGTCCATACAGAGTCTTACCAGTCACCCGCCCCCGGTCCGGAGTCTTACCAGTCACCCGCACCCGGTCCATCCAGAGTCTTACCAGTCACCCGCACCCGGTCCGGAGTCTTACCAGTCACCCGCACCCGGTCCATCCAGAGTCTTACCAGTCACCCGCACCCAGTCCATCCAGAGTCTTACCAGTCACCCGCACCCGGTCCATCCAGAGTCTTACCAGTCACCCGCACCCGGTCCATCCAGAGTCTTACCAGTCACCCGCACCCGGTCCATACAGAGTCTTACCAGTCACCCGCACCCGGTCCATACAGAGTCTTACCAGTCACCCGCACCCGGTCCGGAGTCTTACCAGTCACCCGCACCCGGTCTATACAGAGTCTTACCAGTCACCCGCCCCCGGTCCATCCAGAGTCTTACCAGTCACCCGCCCCCGGTCCATCCAGAGTCTTACCAGTCACCCGCACCCAGTCCATCCAGAGTCTTACCAGTCACCCGCACCCGGTCCATCCAGAGTCTTACCAGTCACCCGCACCCGGTCCATCCAGAGTCTTACCAGTCACCCGCACCCGGTCCATCCAGAGTCTTACCAGTCACCCGCACCCGGTCCATCCAGAGTCTTACCAGTCACCCGCACCCGGTCCATCCAGAGTCTTACCAGTCACCCGCACCCGGTCCAGAGTCTTACCAGTCACCCGCACCCGGTCCATCCAGAGTCTTACCAGTCACCCGCACCCGGTCCATCCAGAGTCTTACCAGTCACCCGCACCCGGTCCATCCAGAGTCTTACCAGTCACCCGCACCCGGTCCATACAGAGTCTTACCAGTCACCCGCACCCGGTCCGGAGTCTTACCAGTCACCCGCACCCGGTCCATACAGAGTCTTACCAGTCACCCGCCCCCGGTCCATCCAGAGTCTTACCAGTCACCCGCACCCGGTCCATCCAGAGTCTTACCAGTCACCCGCCCCCGGTCCATCCAGAGTCTTACCAGTCACCCGCCCCCGGTCCATCCAGAGTCTTACCAGTCACCCCCACCCGGTCCGTCCAGAGTCTTACCAGTCACCCGCACCCGGTCCATCCAGAGTCTTACCAGTCACCCGCACCCGGTCCGGAGTCTTACCAGTCACCCGCACCCGGTCCGTCCAGAGTCTTACCAGTCACCCGCACCCGGTCCATCCAGAGTCTTACCAGTCACCCGCACCCGGTCCATCCAGAGTCTTACCAGTCACCCGCACCCGGTCCATCCAGAGTCTTACCAGTCACCCGCACCCGGTCCATCCAGAGTCTTACCAGTCACCCGCACCCGGTCCATCCAGAGTCTTACCAGTCACCCGCACCCGGTCCATCCAGAGTCTTACCAGTCACCCGCACCCGGTCCATCCAGAGTCTTACCAGTCACCCGCACCCGGTCCATCCAGAGTCTTACCAGTCACCCGCACCCGGTCCGGAGTCTTACCAGTCACCCGCACCCGGTCCATCCAGAGTCTTACCAGTCACCCGCACCCGGTCCATCCAGAGTCTTACCAGTCACCCGCACCCGGTCCATCCAGAGTCTTACCAGTCACCCGCACCCGGTCCGGAGTCTTACCAGTCACCCGCACCCGGTCCATCCAGAGTCTTACCAGTCACCCGCACCCGGTCCATCCAGAGTCTTACCAGTCACCCGCACCCGGTCCATCCAGAGTCTTACCAGTCACCCGCACCCGGTCCATCCAGAGTCTTACCAGTCACCCGCACCCGGTCCATCCAGAGTCTTACCAGTCACCCGCACCCGGTCCAGAGTCTTACCAGTCACCCGCACCCGGTCCGTCCAGAGTCTTACCAGTCACCCGCACCCGGTCCATACAGAGTCTTACCAGTCACCCGCACCCGGTCCATCCAGAGTCTTACCAGTCACCCGCACCCGGTCCAGAGTCTTACCAGTCACCCGCACCCGGTCCATCCAGAGTCTTACCAGTCACCCGCACCCGGTCCAGAGTCTTACCAGTCACCCGCACCCGGTCCATCCAGAGTCTTACCAGTCACCCGCACCCGGTCCATCCAGAGTCTTACCAGTCACCCGCCCCCGGTCCATCCAGAGTCTTACCAGTCACCCGCACCCGGTCCATCCAGAGTCTTACCAGTCACCCGCCCCCGGTCCATCCAGAGTCTTACCAGTCACCCGCACCCGGTCCATCCAGAGTCTTACCAGTCACCCGCACCCGGTCCATCCAGAGTCTTACCAGTCACCCGCACCCGGTCCGGAGTCTTACCAGTCACCCGCACCCGGTCCGTCCAGAGTCTTACCAGTCACCCGCACCCGGTCCATCCAGAGTCTTACCAGTCACCCGCACCCGGTCCATCCAGAGTCTTACCAGTCACC
>JAXIVJ010002664.1:45000-105505 GCA_036785665.1 Chirona hameri | reverse complement strand
CCTGCGAAAAAGATTCTGAATGACTTTATATCCGACTATTCACTGCATCAGTTTGTCAATGACAGCACGTATTCATCTGGCTCGAGTTGAGATATTTTCATGTTAAACTGTGCTCACCTGGTGACACGCTGCAATGTGATATTCTGAGACTTCAGTCCTCACAAATTTGCACATGTCTGTACACTGGCGGATCCAGCCGTCGGTTTTGGGGGGGGGGGGGGGCAACTTTTTGTGGCAAAAAGGTACCCCCCATTTTTTTTCTCCGCGGATTTGGGCCGGTTACCTTATTTTGGTATTCGAGCATAAGAAATTCACTTTTCAAATTCACAACAAAACAAAATTGGGGTTGAAAAAAAATTGGAAATCCGAGAGCCATTTTGAAGAAAATGCCTTTTCCATTCTTTTCGCGAGTTTTATTTGCAATTTGCTTGAAAACTCTGATTTCTACGATTTGCCAAACATTTATCGTTTTTCCACCAAAAATGGCATGACATGACGTCATTAAAACGTCATTATCTCCCAAAATACTACATCAATTTCATTTAGAGTTAGTGAGAAGACTTAGACTTGATGCAGGATAAGGTACTGAAAGTTTCACGTTGATATCTATCATAGTTTTCAGGTTATTGAGAAAATCAGGGAGGGAAAGATTCTGCCCCCCCCCCCCCCCCGCGGGTTCGGACAAAAAATCACATAGAGGTCAAAGGTCAAGGTCACGGGGACGAATACGATATTTAAAGCTTCGGTACCAGCTTGTGTACCATCTAGTTTTTTCGTTTACAGTCCGATCTGCTCGCAATGGAAAAAAAGGGACTGGCCGGCACCCCACCTTTCGTCAGGAATAACAAAAAATTACCTAGAGGTCAAAGGTCAAGGTCACGGGGACGAATACGAGATTCTAAGCTTCGGTACCAGCTTGTGTACCCTCTAGTTTTTTTTCTTCTCGTTTACCGTACGATCTGCTCGCAATGAAAAAAAGGGACTCGCTGGCACCCTAGCTTGCGTCAGGAAAAACAAAAAATCACATAGAGGTCAAAGGTCAAGGTCACGGGGACGAATACGAGATTTTAAGCTTCGGTACCAGCTTGTGTACCCTCTAGTTTTTTTTAGTTTACCGTCCGATTTGCTTGCAATTGGCGAAAAGGGACTCGAAGGCACCCCAGCTTGCGTCAGGTAAAATAAAACATAAACTAGAGGTCAAAGGTAAAAGTCACGGGGACGAATACGAGATTCTAAGCTTCGGTACCAGCATGGTGTACCCTCTAGTTTGTTTAGTTTACAATCCGATTTGCTCGCAATGGGCAAAAAGGGACTCGCAGGCACCCCAGCTTGCGTCAGGAAAAACAAAAAATCACCTAGAGGTTAAAGGTCAAGGTCACGGGGACGAATACGAGATTTTAAGCTTCGGTGCCAGCTTGTGTACCCTTTAGTTTTTTCGTTTACCGTCTGATTTGCTCGCAATGGGCAAAAAGGGACTCGCCGGCACGTTAGCTTGCGTCAGGAAAAACAAAAAGTCATCCAGAGGTCAAAGGTCAATGTCATGGGGACGAATACGAGATTTTAAGCTTCGGTACCAGCATGGTGTACCCTCTAGTTTTTTCGTTTATTGTCCCATTTGCTCGCAATGGTTAAAAAGCGACTCGCCGGCACCCCACCTTGCGTCAGGAAAAACAAAAAATCGCCTAGAGGTCCAAGGTCAAGGTCACGGGGACGATTACGAAATTTTAAGCTTCGGTACCAGCTTGTGTACCTTCTAGTTTTTTTTTGTTTACCGTCCGATCTGCTCGCAATGGAAAAACGGGACTCGCTGGCACCCTAGCTTGCGTGAGGAAAAACAAAAAATCACATAGAGGTCAAAGGTCAAGGTCACGGGGACGAATACGAGATTTTAAGCTTCGGTACCAGCATGGTGTACCCTCTAGTTTTTTAGTTTACAATCCGATTTGCTCGCAATGGGCAAAAAGGAACTCGCCGGCACGTTAGCTTGCGTCAGGAAAAACAAAAAGTCATACAGAGGTCAAAGGTCAAGGTCACGGGGACGAATACAAGATTCGGTACCAGCATGGTGTACCCTCTATTTTTTTTTATTTATCGTCCGATTTGCTCGCAATGGGCAAAAAGGGACTCCCCGGCACCTTAGCTTGCGTCAGGAAAAACAAAACATCACCTAGAGGTCAAAGGTCAAGGTCACGGGGACGAATACGAGATTTTAAGCTTCGGTACCAGCTTGTGTACCCTCTAGTTTTTTTCTTTTACTGTCCGATTTGCTCGCAATGGGCAAAAAGGGACTCGCCGGCACGTTAGCTTGCGTCAGGAAAAATAAAACATCACCTAGAGGTCAAAGGTCTAGGTCACGGGGACGAATACGAGATGTTAAGCTTCGGTACCGAAGCTTAAAATCTTGAGAACAAAACTAGAGGGTACACAAGCTGGTACCGAAGCTTAAAATCTCGTATTCGTCCCCGTGACCTTGACCTTTAGGTGATGTTTTATTTTTCCTGACGCAAGCTGGGGTGCCAGCGAGTCTCTTTTTGCCTATTGCGAGCAAAGCAGACGGTAAACGAAAAAACTAGAGGGTACACCATGCTGGTACCGAAGCTTAAAATCTCGTATTCGTCCACGTGACCTTGACCTTTGACCTCTGGATGACTTTTTGTTTTTCCTGACGCAAGCTAACTTGCCGGCGAGTCCCTTTTTGCCCATTGCGAGCCAATCGGACGGTAAACATAAAAACTATCGGGTACACAAGCTGGTATCGAAGCTTAAAATCTCGTATTCGTCCCCGTGACCTGGACCTTTGACCTCTAGGTGATTTTTTGTTGTTTTTTTTCTGACGCAAGCTGGGGTGCCGGCGAGTCGTTTGAGCCCCTTTGCGATTAAATAGGACGATAAACGAAACAATTAGAGGGTACCCCGTGCGATGACATTTCAGTGACCTCTGGAGGTGAAACCATTTGTCCTAAGTCAAAACGGATTGCATATTCGTGCATAACTCGATGAGATCTACCCATATGCTAAGTTTGGGGAAAATCGGAACTCCACCCTGAAAACGAATACGAATACGACGCTAACTTGACGCACATGGCCAAACTTACCTTCAGAAGTATTATATTTACCCAGGGGGTGTCATCCCTATCTCCGTAACGTGTCCACTTCTACTTATGACGTCACCCCAGTAGTCAATTCTGGCGCATGTCGTCTGCAGTCGGTTAAAACTGTTTTTCGCAAATAACTTTTTATCAAATATCGATACAGCAATGATTTTGATGTCATCGTGTTCGCCTCGTCAGAACACGTCGATTCATACAAATTCCATGTGGTTTAGGTCAAATCAAAATTTCATCGAAGGGGCGGGGCTGGTAGTCAGCTGGTGACCGCCGAACCGCAGGGGGACCGTAAACAAGGCCCTGACCTTTGATGACCTCTAGTGACCTCAATATTGATCTGAGCCTAAAATGATACAGCAGATTTCGATTTGCCTTGTTGTGAGATTTTCAACGCTGTCTTTTCCTTTTTCGTAACATTTTTACTTTCCGAGTTAGATGATATTTATTTCTCCCGAAATAGCATTAACTGCAATGGCGGAGGAGGCCGATGGATCCACATGACGTCACGCTCTGACGTCATGATCATACAGAATCGCCGGATGACTCTACCTCCTATATATGGCCTTGTATTTACCGTGCTTCAGACAAGGCTTATATATGTCCTTGCCTTCGGATTGTGTCTTGCGCCACTAATGTTTCTTTTGCCTATCTTTTGCTACCAAATTACTTCCATATTTTTTCACCAAATAATTACTTTTATCACAAAGATAAAAAATAAGGTATCGTTTAGTCATTAACGATCACTTCTTGAGTGAACCTTTTGGGGGGCCAAACAGGCCACTTTGGGCTTGGGGGGGGGCGGCCGCCCTAAATGCCCCCCCCCCCCTGGATCCGCCAGTGTGTCTGTATCGATCTACCACGATCTCGTCCCCCTCCACGCATAGTTCGCACCCGCTGTCTCCGCCGCGTCGATCCTTACGCACTACATTGCGACCTTGTAGCTGCCGACTGGAGTCATGCTCTAAACTCGATCACAGTCACGGCTATGTGGGATAGCTTTGTCGCAACATTTTTATCAATATTTGACGCTCACACCCCCATCCGTACAATTCGTCTCCGCAACTGAAATGCCCCGCCAGTTTGTAACGATACAAAAACCCTCACGGCTCGCCGTCGGGCTGTGCTCGCGGCAAATGGGCACGGCTCAGAAATTTACCGCGACCTGAACCGCGCTGTACGGTCCGCAATTAGACGCGACACCCGCAAAGAGATACAGCGGCGAATAAGTGAAGGCAAAAACTGGTCTGTATGGCATCATATAAGCTCAATAGTATGTAGCAACAAGGCTAGTCGCAACCAGATGCGACACCTGACCAACTGAATGATTTTGTTTTATCAGTGCAGGCCCGCGAGTGGCGAGTGAGGTTAGCGAAATGGGAGACCCGCTGGACCTCCCCTGCCATCTGCCGCGTGTGGGAGCGTGTTCGCTAGTCCTTGCGCCGCTATCGCTGTCAGAGCTGCGCACTGTCGTGTTCTCACTTCTCAATGAATGCCTCAGCGTAATGTTTGTCTCGGCGTAATGTTTGATAAAACCCTAAGCTGGGATTCACATATCTCCCTCATTACCAGACGATGCTTTGGAATCTTTAGTGGCCTTTCACACTTGAGGGGCCACCTGCCGTCGTCCGTAATTTAAACCCTTGTCGACGCCCTGGTTCTTTCGCAAGTTCGGTATTACCTTACGGTCTACGGAAACGGCACTCAGCGAAATTTTCTCGCATTCAACAAATTATCAACTATGGAGCCCGAGACATCTACGGTCGACAAAAATTTGATCACATTTCGAACTTGCTGAAAAAAACTAGGTTGGCTCAATGCAAAGCAGCTCACTAATCATCAAACGCTGTGTCTGACATACAAAGTGAGATGCCGCGGGGAACCGGAGTCACTGGCCGCCGGCTTTACCACTGTGGCGGAGGTACACGACCGACCAACTCGGTGGGACCATGAGCTCTACGTGCCTAGGTCCCGCACCGAGATGGGCAAAAGGCGATTTGTTTGCCGGGCGCCTGTCTTGTTCAACACTGTCCCGCCTGAGCTTTTGCGACTCCCTACGCCTCTGTTCGGCCCTCACCTGAGGCGACACACACACCCCGACTGAACTGCTATCTATACCCAACGCTACGTTCTGCCCTTCGTGCGCTTTTCTGTTCGCATCTTTACTGCGCCTGTAATTGTACCGTATCTACGATGCCGTTGCTTTACACCTTTCGTCTTTGTTTGTTTGACATTGTTTTTGTTGTTGTGGGTTGTAATAGCCACAAGCCGATTGTGGATGACTCCAATACACGTCTGTCTTTCTGTCCTTCTGTCTGTCTGGGCGGCAGGGAGCGACAGAAGCGACACGGGCGACAGGGTTGACAGAAGCGACACGGGCGACAGGGACGACAGAAGCGACACGGGCGACAGGGACGACAGGAGCGACGAGGGTGGCATGGGGAACAGGGGCGGCGCAGTAGGGGCGGCGTCCGGTCCGCTCCTGCCCAGCCGGCAGACCGCCGACAGCTGCAGGTCTGCGGCAGGTGCCGACACCAGGCGGCGTCATTTAGCGGTCGCCACCTCTCTCCCTCTGTCTCTGATGGGGTACCTACTGGCGCCGACAGCAGACAGACGCCACTAGAAGGGGGGGAGGGAGGGGGAGGTGATAGTCGGGTGGCGTGAGGTGGCAGCGCACCACGCAATGGCGGTGCCACCATGGAGGCAGGGGTGGCAGACTGCCACCCCAGGGGCGTCGCTACCGGGGAGGAGGGGTCCGGGTGCCCCGGACCCCCCCCCCCCCCCCACACACACACACTTTTGAGCGGGCGCCGGAGGCGCCCCCTCAAAAAGTGGGTTTGTTCTGGGGTTTGAGAGGCGCCCTCTAAAAAAAACTCAAAAAAATACAAACAAGGCAAAACTAAAAAAGACACTAAAAATGCCCGCCAGCCAGTGGTGTACCGAGTATACGGTGATGCAGGGCATGACCTGATCCTTTGGACCCGAGGTGCTCATGCAAAGCTGCCGACCCTCCGATCAGTGAAGGCGCCCCTCCGGCCAGTGACGGCGCCACTCCGGCCAGTGAGGACGCTCCCCCAGCCAGTGACGGCGCTCTTGCGGCCAGTGACAGCGCCCCCGGCCAGTGAGGGCGCCCCCTGCCGTAGACGGCGCCTCTGCGGCCCGTGGCAGCGCCTCTGCGGCCAACGACGGCGCCCCTCCGACCAGTGACGGCGCGCCCCTCCGGCCAGTGAAGACGCCCCTCCGGCCAGTGACGGCACCCCTCCGGCCAGTGACGGCGCCCCTCCGACTATTGACCACGTCCCTCCGGCGAGTGACGGCGCCCCTCCGACCAGTGACGGCGCCCCTCCGGCCAGTGACGGCGCCCCTCCGGCTAGTGACGGCACCCCCTCCGGCTCGTGACGGCGCCCCTCCGGCGAATTACGGCGCCCCTCCGACTAGTGACTGCCCCTCTCCGGCCCGTGACGGCGCCCCTCCGGCCAGTGACGGCGCCCCTCTGGTCAGCGACTGCACCCATCCGGCGAGTGACGGCGCCCCTCCGACCAGTGACGGCGCCCCACCGGACAGTGACGGCGCCTCTCCCGCCAGTGACCGCACCCCTCCGGCGAGTGACGGCACCCCTCCGACTAGTGACTGCCCCTCTCCCGCCCGTGACGGCGCCCCTGGTCAGTGACGGCGCCCCTCCGGCTAGTGACGGGGGGGGGGGGGGAGTGGATGGGGCCCCTCTCCTTCCGCACGGTGTGGAAGGAGAGGCGCCCCCTTGCAAAATGTTCGTCAATATTGGTGGCGCCCCTGTCGATCGGGTGGCGTCCCTCAAGGCAATGACCTGGTCCTTTGTGAATTTCTTCGCACGCCACTGCCGCCAGCATATGTGTGTGCGCCCCTATGCCAATGAGGGCCCAAGCTCATGTGCGCCCCTCTCCCAAAATGTGGCATTCCCTTCATAACAGGTGCGATGGCGGCAAGATGCCTTCCGAGGGCGGTAAGATGTCTTCCGAGGGTATCATGGTGCCTTTTAAGGGCGGCATAATACGTTCTGATGGCGGCAGAATGCCTTCCGAGGGCGGCAAGACGTCTTCTGAGGGCGACATAATGCGCTCTGAGGGCGGCAAGATGTCTTCCGAAGGCGGCATGATGCTTTCCTAGGGTGGCATAATGCGCTCTGAGGGCGGCAAAATGCTTTCCTAGGACGGCAAGATGTTCCAAGGGCGGCAAGATGTCTTCCAAGGCCTTCCGAGGGCGGCAAGACGTCTTCTGAGGGCGGCATAATGCGCTCTGGGGGCGGCAAGATGCCTTCCAACTTCCAAGGACGGCATGGTGCCTTCGAGGGCGGCAAGATGTCTTCCGAGGGCGGCATGATGCCTTCCGAGGGCGACAATATACCTTCCGGGGGCGGCATAATGCGTTGTGACTGTGCAGTCGGCGCCCCTGCGAGTGCAGGTGTCGCCCCTCAAGTCGTGCACCCCTTTTGCACTGGAGATGACGATCCCAACAGCTGTGCCCCCCTCCCGAAATGTGCTTTCTTGGTGTGCGCCTGGGCCGATCCCTTTGATTATTCACCGCTGTACCTGTCATGATGCACCGAAGCGATCGGTACCATTCGTATGCCTGTGCGATTTACCGTTTGCAAGTTATTGTCTGATGTTTCCTGTCCTTCCTTGATAAGCTTTCCTTTCATTATTTTCTTCATTGTGATTTTTTTACTACCCATACCTTCAGTGCTGTAAATATGTGGAGTGCAACGCATCGAGTGGTAGTCGATATAATCCGTTAACCCGCGCCCCGCTGGGGTCGACAGCCGAACGCGCCCCGCTGGGGGGGAATTTACCCCCACACCTTGTATCTTCCGAACCAATAACCGCAGGGGGACGCACAAGGCGGCGATCGAAAGCTTTCAAAGAGACAAATATGTTGCATTCTCGAAATTCTTAAAAGAAGGTCACATGTCAGGTCAGATTAGGTCAAAGGTCAAAATTGAAGAATTTGAGTTTTTGGGCCATACTTTCTATCCAAAGCCTTATATTGCGACTATTATCGCACAAGGTGCTCTCAAAGGTATAATGCATCTCCCGTATAAGCGAAAGTGAATTTGTAAACAAAGGTCAAGGTCAATGTCAGGTCACAAAAGGTCACAGGTCTACGAAAGCCATGCGACACATGTTGTATTGGTTATTTTACACGTGGAATTCGATAGTAGCAGTCATTTGTACAACCTGACCCCATACAATGGCCCTCAGGTCAGGGTCAGGTCACAACAAGGACAACATTTGAAGTTGATTAATATAAATACAAAAGGCATGTTTCTAGACCAGGTTTGTCTCAGAAATACAGCGGTGGTATTTATTTGTCTGTATCTGGTCAATAAAAGTAAAAAAATGTAACTTGAAAAATGACGTCATGAGTTACTTATGCTTAGGGAGCCATAAGTTGGTCAAAAATAAAGATATTGCTTTGAAATTTGGTTTGGGTATCGTCCATCCTTGGTTCTCTTAACATATATTCCGGTTTGTTGAATATCTTCAGCAAAAAAAGAAGATTTTGTGGAAAAGAGTTTTTTGAATTTTCTGGGGTAAAAAAACAAAATTTCGCAAATCCTAGATAGCTATTTTGAAGAGAATGTCATTCCCATTCTGTTGACGTTTTTTTTGCAATTTGCATCAACACTTGATTTTCTACTCATAGTTTTCAAGTTATTGAGAAAATCTGTGAGGGGGGGTAAAATTTACCCCCCCCCCCCCAGCGGGGCGCGGGTTAATTAAACTAGTCGCTCATTAGTCAGGAATTCCATGTTGATTAAGTCAGGAGTCCCATGTTGATGTGCAATGCGCAGTCCCTGCATGAGCGTACCGCTGTGCGGGTGTATGTTTGAAGAACTGTCAAAGCTGTATTTTTTATATTTAAAGCCAACACAAAATGTAATTACCCGCTGCATAACGTCGACATTTATATTCGACATTTATGTCTTGATTCGTCGATATAATTCGTCTATATGTAATTATATTCGTCGATGCATGTGTCACCACCGTTGACCGGGCATTGCAAATGTCTTCCCATCAGCAATACCTAACGCTGTTTCGCGACGCTTTGAAAACTTTTTTTCTGGCATAAAACCCATCCTCCCAATATGGAAGGATTGGTAGTAAGTTCAATTGCCCTTTTATGTGAAAGAGGGGCCGGAAAATTAAGCAAGTGAAATCCAGAAAGTTCATGGGATTTGCACCCCTCTAGGCCGGGGTGCCCCCTCTTCGGGGTATGGCGCCCCCTGGCAGTGGACCCTCCACTTTTTAGAAGGTAGCGCGACGCCTCTAGCCACCCCTACCGTGACACTGCCACCATTGCATTGCCACCCCTAAAATTTAGGTCACCGCCACAATTTTACTGGTGCTGTTTTTTTCCAATATTGTGGATTCGGACTGCTGCGAACATATGGAACAGTTTCCTTCGTCGACCAATGCAAATTTTAGTCATATTAGCCTATATCAGGACGCAGCCAAGGGGGGCGACGGGGGGGGGGGCCTGGAGGCCTCCAGGAGCGCCCCCTCCCCCTGGAGGCGAGGCCGAAAAGGGCCGACGAGGCCACGCGAAGCATGGTATCTTTAAGAGTCGGAAGGTCACGCGAAGCGTGGTCTTTAGATAGTTTAGAGCACTTCAGAGGCCCTTTGGGCCAACAGGGCCCTCTGAAAGACCAGAGGACCCCTTGGACATTCAAAAGAGCCCTGTGCATGTCAGAGGGGCCCCTGGCCAGACCGAAAGGGCCCCTGAGTGGGCCAGAGGCCCCCTGAACACGTCGAATGGCTCCTAGCCAACACAGAGGGGCCCCTGGGCAGGTCGAAGAGGCCTCTGAGCATGTCGGCAGGGCGACAAAGCAGCCAGTGCAGTCCCTTGCCAGGTCGTTAGGGCCCCTGAGCAGGCTGGAGGGCCCGTGGGAAGTTCAAAGGGCCCCTGTGTAGGTCAGAGGACCCCTGGCCAGACCGAAATGGTCCCTGGGTGGGTCAGAAGAGCCCCTGAACATGCAGAATGCCCCCTAGTTAGCACGGAGGGGCCCCAGGACATGTCGGAGGGTCCTCTGAGCTTGTCGGCAAGGCGACAAAGCAGCCAGCTCAGTCCCTTGCCAGGTCGGAAGGGCCCCTTAGAAGGCTGGATGGCCCCTGGACAGACCAGAGGGCCCCTGTAAAGTTCAAAGAGCCCCTGTACTGATCGGAGGGGCCCCTGACCAGACCGAAAGGGCCCCTGGGCCGGTCGGAAGGGCCCTCGCCCTACGGGAGCTTTTTCATCTTCGCCCTACGGGGGGGGGGCTGACAGGCCCCCTGTTAACTTCCAAACCAAGCAACTTAGAGCAATGCAGTAAGAACCAGCATGTTGCCTGTCATGAGAAGAATCTAACAGTATGCGATTTTTAGGTTTCAGGTCAAGGGGTGGCCTTCCAGGTCAAGTGAATGACCTCGGATTTACCACGTCCAGAACAGCGATTTTACTCTTCAGAAAACCTCAAAATTAGAAATTGATAAATGTAAATAAAAAGGCATGTTCCTAGACCAGTTTTGGCTCAGAAATACAGAAAAGGTAATTATTTGTTCGTATCTTGTAAAAAAAAGAAAAGAAAAAAGTCATTAAAAAAATGACGTCATCAATTTCTTACACTTAGGGAGCCATCACTAGGTCAAAAATGAAGATATTACTTTGAAATTTGGCATGGGTATTGTCCATACTCAGTTCTCTCACATATATTCCGGTTTTTCTAACATCTTTGACAATTTGGATTTTGTGGGGATTTTTCCAAAAAAAATACATTTTTGATTTGATTTTAGGGTTCAAAAACCCAAAATTGGGAAAATCTGAGATTGCCATTTTAAAGAGAATGCCATTTTGTACCTTTGGTGAATTGCGTTTGCAATTTCCTTTAAAACTCTGTTTTCTAGAAAACTTCAAACAGGCAAGAACGGCCGTCCTGTGAAAGCAGCACACCAACCTCTTGTCAGCATATGTTGCAAACGTTCGCTCCGTCCTTGAGTATGGTAGTGTAGTGTGGAGTGGAGCAGCGCAGTCACATGTCCAAAGGATAGAGCGTGTGCAGGAAAAGTTTCTGGTTTGGCTGTGTGCTCGCTGCCGTGTGACAGGAGTATCTTTTTCGTATCGAGATTTGGCTGTACATTTTAAAGTTACCACCATGAGAGCTCGGTTCGAACACCACGACATAATGTTCATCAGAAGCGTTCATCGCCACAGGATATATTCATCATTCCTTATCGACAAGTTCCCTCTAGCAGTGCCTGCCCGTCAGCTGAGAAATCAACGTGTGTTCGCAAGTTCGTTTGCGCGAGTAAACACTGTTAACACGTGCGTCTTCAATCGCGCTCCCAGCGCCTGTAATGCCTTTCTGGACGCGAATCGCGATGTGGATGTATGGTAGAGCAGTGCACCAGAGTTCAAGAAACGTGTGGCTGTATATGTTATGGGGAGATAGTTATGTTGTATGTCTGTAAATGTTCGTGAATGTGATGGTTTTAACTTTCGTCTTCACCTGTCAGTGGGCGCAGAACCCGTTGGTGATTATAAAAATAAATAAATAAACAGAATAAACAAATCAAAACATGATTATCTCCCAAACTACTTAACTAATTTCAATTAAATTTTTAAGCATACGTATAATTGTTGTAAACTCAGGTACCTAAAATTTCAGCAAGATGCGCCGCACGTGTACAAAGTTATTCAAGCAAAACCTCAGGGGGGCCTGTCAGGCCCCCCCCCCTCCCCGTAGGGCGAGGGTTAAGCATGCCGGATGCATTCCTAGCCAGACTGGAGGGGCCCCTGAGCAATGGGCATATCGGCAGGGCGACAAAGCAGCCAGTGCATCCCTGGCCAGGTCGGAAGGAATAGGTATGAACAGGCCGAATGAGACCCTTGACACACAAGAGGGGCTTCTCGGAAGGTCAGAGGAGTCCCTGGTGAGACCTTATGCCCTTACCTTTAAGAGACCTTTATGACCTTATGTCCCGGGTGAGACCTTTTGAGTCTTATGCTCTGGATATACATTCTCATCAATGTGTCGTATTGCGTATGGTGCGGACCTCTAAAAATGTTACTGTGCGTTTAAAAGTGCGGTAAAAAAGTGCTTAAGCGAACTATTTTGCCCAATCATATAGGGAAGTAGCAACATAACGCATACATGCGCCGAGAAACGGCACGATTTTTTAAACCCGCATATAATATAATTTGTAGTTAAATTGCGCCGCGGAGCGCGAAAATTTTGAGTCTTATTCCCTGGACAACTGCATTCTTACTGTTGAAAGGCCCAGAGTCCCTTCAGATCGTCTAGGGGCACCTCCGACCTTTTCAACGCCCTTCCGACCTGTTCAGGGACTCATCTGGGATCCGCGAAAAGACATGATGTGGAGTGGGTGATATATACTAAATACAAAGAGGACTTACTGCACAAGAAAAAAAAATCGGAGCTTTCGGGTATATTGTAAGACCCTTCGTCAGCGATTAAAGGAAATAGTTCACCTTCAACATTAGTTTTAAACTGAGATAGCAGTTCTGTAGCCCGTGTTGGGAAACCCCTATCTGCAAGTTTTCTTGACTGAAAAGACTTCCCAGCCGAATATATTTGATTTTTTTTGGCGAAGGAATGCGGTGCTGGCGAAAGAATGTTGTACTGGCCGGGGCAGAGGCTATACCATCAGCCAATCAGCTTGCAGCTGGTGCTAGCAAGCGAACGCCGGCCGCCGGTTGGCACATCTCCAATGCGAGTCTATCCTTACGTACTTTCGAATCTGATTGGCTGAACCATTTTTTTACATTCGCGTGACGTCAGGACTCTGACTCAGATAGTATGCATATAGTTTTGATAAACAATACAAATTTACGACCTTATGTCCTGACTCGGCGCGATATAAGGCCATTTTTGACAATATAAAAAGAAATTGTATTAAAAATATAATCAAATCGTGTTTGGTAAAAAATTCCAAGGTGAACTATTTCCTTTAAGATGCATTCGGTAACAGGTCATTGCTCGTCTTTAAGACGAGCAATGACCTGCTTCCGAATGCCTCTTAATCGCTGACGAAGGGTGTTACAATATACCCCAAAGCTTCGTTTTTAATATTTTTATTGTGGATCAAGTCTTCTTTGTATTTAATCTATACAAGTAAGGCGCCGTAGTCGGCGATGAACGAGCGAGCGCGAAGGAAATGTATGGTGAATTTCAACTCGATAGGGCAAGTAGTTTCTGAGATATAAAAAAGGTGCGCACGTGCGCACGTGCAGAGGCATCCCACCCCTGACTTGTGGGCAATTGGCGGCTGGAGGTCCCTAACCATACACCAAATTTGTACACAATCGGCTCAGTCGTTCCTGAAATATATAATAGGGGTGTGCACGTGCGCACGTGCAGACGCACCCCACCCATGCCTTGTGGGAAGGCGGCGGCGGAGGGTCCCTAACCACACACCAAATTTGAACACAATCGGCTCAGCCGTTCCTGAGATATAGAATATAGGTGTGCACGTGCGCACGTGCAGAGGCACCCCACCCCTGACATGTGGGAAAGTGGCGGCTTAGAGGTTCCTAACCACACACCAAATTTGAACACAATCGGCCCAGCCGTTGCGGAGTTAAAACGAGAAAACACTTTTCAACATCCCTCACACGGCACGCGCCACGTGCAGTGGTAGTGACCGACATGAGTCGGCATCGTTCTCAAACAGGTTTGGTTGGATGCCCCATCCAACCAAACCTGTTTGAGAACGAAGAAACTGTACTCAGCAAAGAAACTGGCTTGTCAATCGGACATGCGGTTGCAGAGATATTAGCTTCTCAAAAGCGTCGCCACGGGCCGGGTCGGGTCGGGCCGCTCATATTAAGATTTTTCCCATATACCACGGAAGGACCAATGTGGAGTGGGTGATTACGAGCGAGCGCGAAGCGCTCGCTCGTAATCACCCACTCCACATCATGTCTTTTCGCGGATCCCAGATGAGTCCCTGAACAGGTCGGAAGGGCGTTGCAAAAGTCGGAGGGGCCCCTAGACGATCTGAAGGGACCCTGGGCCATTCAACAGTAAGAATGCAGTTGTCCAGGGAATACAACTCAAAATTTTCGCGCCGCTCCGCGGCGCAATTTAACTACAAATTATATTATACGCGGGTTATTATAGGCGGGTTTTTATCGGCGCATTTATGTGTTATTTTGCTACTATCCTATATGACTGGGTAAAATAATTAGTTTCAGCAACTTCTTTAACGCACTTTTAAACGCACAACAACATTTTTAGAAGTCCGCAATCCGCACCATACGCAATGCGACGCATTGATGAGAATGTATATCCATGGCATAAGACTCCAAATTTTCGCGCCGCTCCGTGGCGCAATTTATTTAACAGCTACAGGTCTTGAGCCTAAAAAATGCTCGAAGTTGGTATAGCTGATTCCAAATTGGTGTCGCTTGTTCCAAAGTTGATATGGCAGTTGCCTAACTCCAGCTCCTAAAAGTTGGTATGGGCCATGCCATACCTGTCATACTACATTCTCCATCCTTGTAACGTGGTTTTTCATCCGTTTTGTTTGGCCCTTTCAACGCTCGGGAGGGGGCCCTTTCTACGATCGGGAAGGGGGCCCTCTCGAGCCCCCCTGGACAAATTCCTGGCTACGTGCCTGTCCTATATTCATAGGTGTCGATTTATAGACCTTTGGGGCGGCTCTCGGCGCTCCCCCCAATGTTGAGTTCGGCTCCCCCAATGGTACCCTCGCCCCCCCCCCCCCAATGTTTACCCTCGCCCCCCCCCCCCCCCAATGTTTTTGGCCGCTGGCGGATCCAAGAGGGAGCAAAGCGGCCAAGCTTCCCACACCGCCTGAAATCGGCAAACAAATTGACACGTTTCATATTTCAAAAGAAAATCGAAGCAGCTTTTACTAAGAGACGTTTGTTTTAAATCACCTCTTCATGTATATAGAGGCGAAACCCGGTGAATTGAATATACATGTGTGAGACTTTTTGGGATTTGCTCCCCAAACCAACATTTTTGCCTTTCTGGATCCGCCCTTGTCTCTGGCCTCAGATTAGGTACAGGTCACTGCACAAGTAATGGTAGGTACTACTGTAGATGGGTAAAACCTAGCAGCATTTCATAACAACAAAAGGTATTGCTGAAAAAATATCTTGCCGCCCTCGGAAGGCATTCTGCCGCCATCAGAACGTATTATGCCGCCCTTAAAAGGCACCATGATACCCTCGGAAGACATCTTACCGCCCTCGGAAGGCATCTTGCCGCCATCGCACCTGTTATGAAGGGAATGCCACATTTTGGGAGAGGGGCGCACATGAGCTTGGGCCCTCATTGGCATAGGGGCGCACACACATATGCTGGCGGCAGTGGCGTGCGAAGAAATTCACAAAGGACCAGGTCATTGCCTTGAGGGACGCCACCCGATCGACAGGGGCGCCACCAATATTGACGAACATTTTGCAAGGGGGCGCCTCTCCTTCCACACCGTGCGGAAGGAGAGGGGCCCCATCCACTCCCCCCCCCCCCCCGTCACTAGCCGGAGGGGCGCCGTCACTGACCAGGGGCGCCGTCACGGGCGGGAGAGGGGCAGTCACTAGTCGGAGGGGTGCCGTCACTCGCCGGAGGGGTGCGGTCACTGGCGGGAGAGGCGCCGTCACTGTCCGGTGGGGCGCCGTCACTGGTCGGAGGGGCGCCGTCACTCGCCGGATGGGTGCAGTCGCTGACCAGAGGGGCGCCGTCACTGGCCGGAGGGGCGCCGTCACGGGCCGGAGAGGGGCAGTCACTAGTCGGAGGGGCGCCGTAATTCGCCGGAGGGGCGCCGTCACGAGCCGGAGGGGGTGCCGTCACTAGCCGGAGGGGCGCCGTCACTGGCCGGAGGGGCGCCGTCACTGGTCGGAGGGGCGCCGTCACTCGCCGGAGGGACGTGGTCAATAGTCGGAGGGGCGCCGTCACTGCCCGGAGGGGTGCCGTCACTGGCCGGAGGGGCGTCTTCACTGGCCGGAGGGGCGCGCCGTCACTGGTCGGAGGGGCGCCGTCGTTGGCCGGAGGGGCGCTGCCACGGGCCGCAGAGGCGCCGTCTACGGCAGGGGGCGCCCTCACTGGCCGGGGGCGCTGTCACTGGCCGCAAGAGCGCCGTCACTGGCTGGGGGAGTGTCCTCACTGGCCGGAGTGGCGCCGTCACTGGCCGGAGGGGCGCCTTCACTGATCGGAGGGTCGGCAGCTTTGCATGAGCACCTCGGGTCCAAAGGATCAGGTCATGCCCTGAATCACCGTATACTCGGTACACCACTGGCTGGCGGGCATTTTTAGTGTCTTTTTTAGTTTTGCCTTGTTTGTATTTTTTTTAGTTTTTTTTAGAGGGCGCCTCTCAAACCCCAGAACAAACCCACTTTTTGAGGGGGCGCCTCCGGCGCCCGCTCAAAAGTGTGTGTGTGTGTGGGGGGGGGGGGGGGTCCGGGGCACCCGGACCCCTCCCCCCCCGGTAGCGACGCCCCTGGGGTGGCAGTCTGCCACCCCTGCCTCCATGGTGGCACCGCCATTGCGTGGTGCGCTGCCACCTCACGCCACCCGACTATCACCTCCCCCTCCCTCCCCCCTTCTAGTGGCGTCTGTCTGCTGTCGGCGCCAGTAGGTACCCCATCAGAGACAGAGGGAGAGAGGTGGCGACCGCTAAATGACGCCGCCTGGTGTCGGCACCTGCCGCAGACCTGCAGCTGTCGGCGGTCTGCCGGCTGGGCAGGAGCGGACCGGACGCCGCCCCTACTGCGCCGCCCCTGTTCCCCATGCCACCCTCGTCGCTCCTGTCGTCCCTGTCGCCCGTGTCGCTTCTGTCGTCCCTGTCGCCCGTGTCGCTTCTGTCAACCCTGTCGCCCGTGTCGCTTCTGTCGCTCCCTGCCGCCCAGACAGACAGAAGGACAGAAAGACAGACGTGTATTGGAGTCATCCACAATCGGCTTGTGGCTATTACAACCCACAACAACAAAAACAATGTCAAACAAACAAAGACAAAAGGTGTAAAGCAACGGCATCGTAGATACGGTACAATTACAGGCGCAGTAAAGATGCGAACAGAAAAGCGCACGAAGGGCAGAACGTAGCGTTGGGTATAGATAGCAGTTCAGTCGGGGTGTGTGTGTCGCCTCAGGTGAGGGCCGAACAGAGGCGTAGGGAGTCGCAAAAGCTAAGGCGGGACAGTGTTGAACAAGACAGGCGCCCGGCAAACAAATCGCCTTTTGCCCATCTCGGTGCGGGACCTAGGCACGTAGAGCTCATGGTCCCACCGAGTTGGTCGGTCGTGTACCTCCGCCACAGTGGTAAAGCCGGCGGCCAGTGACTCCGGTTCCCCGCGGCATCTCACTTTGTATGTCAGACACAGCGTTTGATGATTAGTGAGCTGCTTTGCATTGAGCCAACCTAGTTTTTTCAGCAAGTTCGAAATGTGATCAAATTTTTGGCGACCGTAGATGTCTCGGGCTCCATAGTTGATAATTTGTTGAATGCGAGAAAATTTCGCTGAGTGCCGTTTCCGTAGACCGTAAGGCAATACCGAACTTGCGAAAGAACCAGGGCGTCGACAAGGGTGTAAATTACGGACGACGGCAGGTGGCCCCTCAAGTGTGAAAGGCCACTAAAGATTCCAAAGCATCGTCTGGTAATGAGGGAGATATGTGAATCCCAGCTTAGGGTTTTATCAAACATTACGCCGAGACAAACATTACGCTGAGGCATTCATTGAGAAGTGAGAACACGACAGTGCGCAGCTCTGACAGCGATAGCGGCGCAAGGACTAGCGAACACGCTCCCACACGCGGCAGATGGCAGGGGAGGTCCAGCGGGTCTCCCATTTCGCTAACCTCACTCGCCACTCGCGGGCCTGCACTGATAAAACAAAATCATTCAGTTGGTCAGGTGTCGCATCTGGTTGCGACTAGCCTTGTTGCTACATACTATTGAGCTTATATGATGCCATACAGACCAGTTTTTGCCTTCACTTATTCGCCGCTGTATCTCTTTGCGGGTGTCGCGTCTAATTGCGGACCGTACAGCGCGGTTCAGGTCGCGGTAAATTTCTGAGCCGTGCCCATGTGCCGCGAGCACAGCCCGACGGCGAGCCGTGAGGGTTTTTGTATCGTTACAAACTGGCGGGGCATTTCGGTTGCGGAGACGAATTGTACGGATGGGGGTGTGAGCGTCAAATATTGATAAAAATGTTGCGACAAAGCTATCCCACATAGCCGTGACTGTGATCGAGTTTAGAGCATGACTCCAGTCGGCAGCTACAAGGTCGCAATGTAGTGCGTAAGGATCGACGCGGCGGAGACAGCGGGTGCGAACTATGCGTGGAGGGGGACGAGATCGTGGTAGATCGCTACAGACACACTGGCGGATCCAGGGGGGGGGGGCATTTAGGGCGGCCGCCCCCCCCCCCCCCCCCCCCCCCCAAAGCCCAAAGTGGCCTGTTTGGCCCCCCCAAAAGGTTCACTCAAGAAGTGATCGTTAATGACTAAACGATACCTTATTTTTTATCTTTGTGATAAAAGTAATTATTTGGTGAAAAAATATGGAAGTAATTTGGTAGCAATCGACATAGGCAAAAGAAACATTAGTGGCGCAAGACACAATCCGAAGGCAAGGACATATATAAGCCTTGTCTGAAGCACGGTAAATACAAGGCCATATATAGGAGGTAGAGTCATCCGGGCGATTCTGTATGATCATGACGTCAGAGCGTGACGTCATGTGGATCCATCGGCCTCCTCCGCCATTGCAGTTAATGCTATTTCGGGAGAAATAAATATCATCTAACTCGGAAAGTAAAAATGTTACGAAAAAGGAAAAGACAGCGTTGAAAATCTCACAACAAGGCAAATCGAAATCTGCTGTATCATTTTAGGCTCAGATCAATATTGAGGTCACTAGAGGTCATCAAAGGTCAGGGCCTTGTTTACGGTCCCCCTGCGGTTCGGCGGTCACCAGCTGACCACCAGCCCCGCCCCTTCGATGAAATTTTGATTTGACCTAAACCACATGGAATTTGTATGAATCGACGTGTTCTGACGAGGCGAACACGATGACATCAAAATCATTGCTGTATCGATATTTGTCAAAAAGTTATTTGCGAAAAACAGTTTTAACCGACTGCAGACGACATGCGCCAGAATTGACTACTGGGGTGACGTCATAAGTAGAAGTGGACACGTTACGGAGATAGAGATGACACCCCCTGGGTAAATATAATACTTCTGAAGGTAAGTTTGGCCATGTGCGTCAAGTTAGCGTCGTATTCGTATTCGTTTTCAGTGTGGAGTTCCGATTTTCCCCAAACTTAGCATATGGGTAGATCTCATCGAGATATGCACGAATATGCAATCCGTTTTGACCTAGAACAAATGGTTTCACCTCCAGAGGTCACTGAAATGTCATCGCACGGGGTACCCTCTAATTGTTTCGTTTATCGTCCTATTTAATCGCAAAGGGGCTCAAACGACTCGCCGGCACCCCAGCTTGCGTCAGAAAAAAACAACAAAAAATCACCTAGAGGTCAAAGGTCCAGGTCACGGGGACGAATACGAGATTTTAAGCTTCGATACCAGCTTGTGTACCCAATAGTTTTTATGTTTACCGTCCGATTGACTCGCAATGGGCAAAAAGGGACTCGCCGGCAAGTTAGCTTGCGTCAGGAAAAACAAAAAGTCATCCAGAGGTCAAAGGTCAAGGTCACGTGGACGAATACGAGATTTTAAGCTTCGGTACCAGCATGGTGTACCCTCTAGTTTTTTCGTTTACCGTCTGCTTTGCTCGCAATAGGCAAAAAGAGACTCGCTGGCACCCCAGCTTGCGTCAGGAAAAACAAAACATCATCTAAAGGTCAAGGTCACGGGGACGAATACGAGATTTTAAGCTTCGGTACCAGCTTGTGTACCCTCTAGTTTTTTTCTCAAGATTTTAAGCTTCGGTACCGAAGCTTAACATCTCGTATTCGTCCCCGTGACCTAGACCTTTGACCTCTAGGTGATGTTTTATTTTTCCTGACGCAAGCTAACGTGCCGGCGAGTCCCTTTTTGCCCATTGCGAGCAAATCGGACGGTAAAAGAAAAAACTAGAGGGTACACAAGCTGGTACCGAAGCTTAAAATCTCGTATTCGTCCCCGTGACCTTGACCTTTGACCTCTAGGTGATGTTTTGTTTTTCCTGACGCAAGCTAAGGTGCCGGGGAGTCCCTTTTTGCCCATTGCGAGCAAATCGGACGATAAATTAAAAAATAGAGGGTACACCATGCTGGTACCGAAGCTTAGAATCTTGTATTCGTCCCCGTGACCTTGACCTTTGACCTCTGTATGACTTTTTGTTTTTCCTGACGCAAGCTAACGTGCCGGCGAGTTCCTTTTTGCCCATTGCGAGCAAATCGGATTGTAAACTAAAAAACTAGAGGGTACACCATGCTGGTACCGAAGCTTAAAATCTCGTATTCGTCCCCGTGACCTTGACCTTTGACCTCTATGTGATTTTTTGTTTTTCCTCACGCAAGCTAGGGTGCCAGCGAGTCCCGTTTTTCCATTGCGAGCAGATCGGACGGTAAACAAAAAAAAACTAGATAGTACACAAGCTGGTACCGAAGCTTAAAATCTCGTATTTGTCCCCGTGACCTTAACTTTTGACTTCTAGGTGATTTATTATTATTCGTGACGCAAGGCGGGGTGCCGGCGAGTCCCTTTTTTCTCATTGCGAGCAAATCGGACGGTAAACGAAAAAAACTAGAAGGTACACAAGCTGGGTACCGAAGCTTAAAATCTCGTAATCGTCCCCGTGACCTTGACCTTGGACCTCTAGGCGATTTTTTGTTTTTCCTGACGCAAGGTGGTGGTGCCGGCGAGTCGCTTTTTTAACCATTGCGAGCAAATGGGACAATAAACGAAAAAACTAGAGGGGTACACCATGCTGGTACCGAAGCTTAAAATCTCGTATTCGTCCCCATGACATTGACCTTTGACCTCTGGATGACTTTTTGTTTTTCCTGACGCAAGCTAACGTGCCGGCGAGTCCCTTTTTGCCCATTGCGAGCAAATCAGACGGTAAACGAAAAAACTAAAGGGTACACAAACTGGCACCGAAGCTTAAAATCTCGTATTCGTCCCCGTGACCTTGACCTTTAACCTCTAGGTGATTTTTTGTTTTTCCTGACGCAAGGCAAGCTGGGGTGCCTGCGAGTCCCTTTTTGCCCATTGCGAGCAAATCGGATTGTAAACTAAAAAAACTAGAGGGTACACCATGCTGGTACCGAAGCTTAGAATCTCGTATTCGTCCCCGTGACTTTTACCTTTGACCTCTAGGTTATGTTTTATTTTACCTGACGCAAGCTGGGGTGCCGTCGAGTCCCTTTTTGCCAATTGCAAGCAAATCGGACGGTAAACTAAAAAAAACTAGAGGGTACACAAGCTGGTACCGAAGCTTAAAATCTCGTATTCGTCCCCGTGACCTTGACCTTTGACCTCTATGTGATTTTTTGTTTTTCCTGACGCAAGCTAGGGTGCCAGCGAGTCCCTTTTTTTCATTGCGAGCAGATCGTACGGTAAACGAGAAAAAAAAACTAGAGGGTACACAAGCTGGTACCGAAGCTTAGAATCTCGTATTCGTCCCCGTGACCTTGACCTTTGACCTCTAGGTAATTTTTTGTTATTCCTGACGAAAGGTGGGGTGCCGGCCAGTCCCTTTTTTTCCATTGCGAGCAGATCGGACTGTAAACGAAAAAACTAGATGGTACACAAGCTGGTACCGAAGCTTTAAATATCGTATTCGTCCCCGTGACCTTGACCTTTGACCTCTATGTGATTTTTTGTCCGAACCCGCGGGGGGGGGGGAGGGCAGAATCTTTCCCTCCCTGATTTTCTCAATAACCTGAAAACTATGATAGATATCAACGTGAAACTTTCAGTACCTTATCCTGCATCAAGTCTAAGTCTTCTCACTAACTCTAAATGAAATTGATGTAGTATTTTGGGAGATAATGACGTTTTAATGACGTCATGTCATGCCATTTTTGGTGGAAAAACGATAAATGTTTGGCAAATCGTAGAAATCAGAGTTTTCAAGCAAATTGCAAATAAAACTCGCGAAAAGAATGGAAAAGGCATTTTCTTCAAAATGGCTCTCGGATTTCCAATTTTTTTTCAACCCCAATTTTGTTTTGTTGTGAATTTGAAAAGTGAATTTCTTATGCTCGAATACCAAAATAAGGTAACCGGCCCAAATCCGCGGAGAAAAAAAATGGGGGGGTACCTTTTTGCCACAAAAAGTTGCCCCCCCCCCCCCAAAACCGACGGCTGGATCCGCCAGTGTACAGACATGTGCAAATTTGTGAGGACTGAAGTCTCAGAATATCACATTGCAGCGTGTCACCAGGTGAGCACAGTTTAACATGAAAATATCTCAACTCGAGCCAGATGAATACGTGCTGTCATTGACAAACTGATGCAGTGAATAGTCGGATATAAAGTCATTCAGAATCTTTTTCGCAGGGTCTGAATCATGCTTTTTCACATCACAATTGAAATCGCCACAGATGATGACTTTAGTTCTAGCATAGTCAAAAAGCGCCTGCTGGTAGTTGGTACTGACACTCCAGCTCGTCGAAGTCAGCTTTCATGTCCGCTACACCTCGTCTAGGGGCCTGTAGACCGCACACATCACGAACTGCCGCTTCTTGTCGGGCTTGGTGAGGGCTCATAAAGCCTCTAACTTGCTGTTCGGGGTACCACCTGTGTTGACTTTCAGCATCGTGATAATAATGCCGTTCTTGACAGCCAGCACCACCACGCCGAAACCGCAGCTTGTCGGGTCGGTCGGCCTGGTAAAGTTGAAAGCCAGGTAGTGTTAGCAGACGATTTGGAGTAGAAGGGGTCAACCAGGACTCGGTGATGCCCATTATATCGTAGTGGCCTTGATGTAATTGTCCGCTAAGTTCCAGAAGCCCCTGCCGCCCCTGCTGCCCATGCTGCCCCTCCCCCTGGCTATCCTGCCGCCCCTGTCGCCTCCATGCCACCCCGGCCTCCCCAGCCGCCTATATCGCCCCCACCCCCTTGCATGCTGCATGTCGTAGTTTTGCGTCATGACTGAGGACGCTCACCACGTCAACAAACCAGCCACGATTGATTCAGGTCCCCCATCCCCATTCAAAGGTTACCGATAGTAAGCTAAGTACCATGTGTATGTGTATTGTGTAAGTGTCGTGTGCAGGCTGGCGTAGTGATCACATGACCTCACCGCCAGAAAGAGCTGTTCGTAGATAGCATTGCGATAGCGAGATCCACGGCGGCTGCCGGCTTTCCACGCGGCAAACTGCGCCAAAGTCGGTAACTGTGTATATTTAGACGGGTGTATATATGTATATTATACAGGGGTGTAGGATCCTATTCAGTTGACGGGGCATCAGCCCCTTCAACTTAAATGGATATTGCCACCTCCGGAGGATTTCTAAATAGCAACTTAAATGAATGGTGGGGATCAACAATCGTGTATGATCAAGTTCAAACTTGCTCCTGCAACACCTAAAGCAGGGTATCGGCAATATATTTATTATGTATTTCTGACTCCAAAACGTTGGTCCCAGCTGTGCTCAGTACTAGATTCATGATGGCCGCTCTCATCCAGTTTGTCTGTGAAATTGGCGCCCGCTCAAAGCCGAAGCGTCCCAATTCGCCGAAACTTGACCTTCAAAAGTCTATCTGAGTTATAAGGTATTGGTCACGAATCTCCTACGGCCCCATCATCATCATCATCATCATCATTTATTTTTTCTTTCATATAGCACATAAGTAAATACAGGAGTATTGAGGATGAGCCCCAAAGTCGAGCCATAGCCATTCTTGCTGTTTTATTCATGTTGTATTATGAAAGAGGCTATGGTTGTTGGAAATATAATTAACTGTATACGCATTTTAATTTTAAAGTGCACTGACGGAATGGTGATGTTGAGTTTACAATATTCAAAAGCAAATCATAGTCCGCAAAGAAGTGATTCTGAATAGTGATGAGGCGACTCCAATTTTACGAATGTGTGCCAATTGTGAGCGGTATGCATGTATTTTTTTATCTAATGGGGGGAGTTTCGGGAACCAAATTTTGCAGGTGAAATCGGACACGCTTAATCTACCGATACACACCGAAAACTCCATATTGGCCTGCGAGGTGGCAAAATCCCTTTAAAAGGATATTGCCACCTCCGGAGGATTTCTCAAAAGCAACTTAAAAGAATGGTGGGGATCAACAATCGTGTATGCTTAAGCTCAAACTTGCTCCTGTAGCATCTAAAGCAGGGTATCGGCAATTTTTTTTTCTGACTCCAAAACGTTGGTCCCAGCTGTGCTCAGTGCTAGATTCATGATGGCCGCTTTCATCCAGTTTGGCTGTGAAATTGGCGCCCGCCCAAAGCCGAAGCGTCCGAATTCGCCGAGACTTGACCTTGACAAGTCTATCTGTGTTATAAGGTATTGGTCACAAATCTCCTACGGCCCCAAAGTCGAGCCATAGCCATTCTTTCTGTGTTATTCATGTTTTATTATGAAAGAGGCTATGGTTGTTGAAAATATGATTAACTGTATACGCATTTTAATTTTAAAGTGCACTGACGGAATGGTGATGTTGAGTTTGCAATATCCAAAAGCAAATCATAGTCCGCAAAGAAGTGATTCTAAATAGTGATGAGGCGACTCCAATTTTACGAATGTGTGCCAATAATGAGTAGTGGAATTACATAGGCCTAGGAACAGGGGAGAAGGGGGACCCCTCCCCCCCCCCCCCCCAACAATTTGGATTTTAACATTACGCCTATGGGCGTTGCATGGAAAGAATCGACTGCAGAATGCCTCTCCCCCCCCCCCCCCCCCACTTGAACATAGTTCCTACGCCCCTGGGTGGAAATGTATTTTTTTTAAATCTAATGGGGGGAGTTTCGGGAACCAATTTTTGTAGGTGAAATGGAACACGCTTAATCTACCGATACACACCAAAAACTCCATATTGGCCTGCGAGGTGGCAATATCCCTTTAAAAGCAGATATTTGACATGCAGCATACAAGGGAAAAAGTAAAGAAATGCCAAGACAAATAAAAATGGAAAATCAGACATTTTCTTGTATATCGAACGAAATCACTATTCATTATGGGGAAATCAGATGAGAATAAACTTCTTTTGGTATGCTAGGCTGGACCTGAGTTCAGTCCCCTCAACTGATTTTGAGAAACTACGCCCCTGGCCAGATATGATATTCCAATACCCATGGATCAATTTCAAGTGTTACAAAATTTCAACTTCAATACATGCTAAATTATTTCCCAATTTGCCGTCAAATGTGAGTGTGTTAGTGTGTTAGAATTCTAGAAGCGCTTGTCGTAGCCGTAGGTTAGCGTAGTTGTAGTCGTAGTTTAGCGTATTTATCTCTGTGACAGTGGCCAGCTGTCGAGACTGCCGGCTGATCTCTCTTCTCATATTGCGGAGGACAGCGCTACCGTCTGGCGTGCAACCGCAGGGAGCCGAGGGACAGTCAGGTCGCGGCGCGAGAGCAGAGAGTCGGGACCCCGGAGCTCGTGACAAAATACGAGAAGTGTAAATGTGAGGAGTTTGCCACAAGCTATTTCGGCTTTTCAAGACCATTGTGATGGCGGGCGAGGACTGTGATAGTGTGCCCCAAGGCAGTGTGGGGCCGGTAGCCCGCACGACGGACGCTGCGGCTGATCTCCGACTAATCCCGGAGTTTGACGGTGCGTCAAAGCCGGTGTGCGAGTGGCTGGACAAAGTTGAACTCGCGTGTCAGCTGCGGGGAATCAGTGGACTGCACAGTGCACGTGGTCGTCCCGCTCAGGCTGACTGGTGGTGCGCTTGCGGTATATCAGCAGCTCGAGGAGAGTGACAAGAAAAGCTACAAGAACATCAAAAAGGCCCTGACATCGGCTTTTGCGGCGGACCGGTACGAAGCATATGATCAGTTTGGGCGAAGAAAGCTGCGGCATGGGGAGGCAGTCGACGTCTTCGTTTCGGAGCTGCGCCGCCTCGCCGGCCCGTTCGGAGGCATGCCGGACGACAGCTTGGCCTGCGCGTTCGTGGCGAAACTGCCAGAGTCAGCTCGCCGCGCGCTCCGAGCTGGAACACGCATAGAAGATATGACGCTTAGCCGACTGATCCGCCGCGCCCGATCAGTGCTCGCCGACGGAGGCAAACACAATGGCTGCCGCCGCCGGAGAACCAGCGCGGACGGCAGCGGCAGCAGCCACGGTGAAATGCTACTCGTGCGGGCAGCCCAACCACATCGCCCGCGACTGCATGTCAGGTCATGGGCAGCGTGGTCGTGGAGGGCTCCGTGGCAGCCGCAGCTTCGTGAGGTGCTACAGCCGCAACCGGGTGGGACACGTCGCCTCGGCGTTCCCGGAAAACGGCCCGGGAGAAGGGAGCTCAGCGCCAGCCTCCTCTCCCGTTCGTCAGTAAACGGGGCGCTGCAGTCGTGCGGCTGTCAGTGGATGGTACGAACTGTGAGGCGCTGCTCGATACGGGTTGCAGCCAGTGTGTAGCACACGCGTCAGTGTGTCGGAGCTGCAATCGACGTCCGGTGAGCGTCACGACCGTGAGCGGAGAGCGGTACTGGTGTGAGGGAACTGGTGTGGCGAGCGTGCGACTGTGGTCCGGCGAATCGGTGTCTGTGGATGTGTTGGTGGCAGTACGCAAACCGCTGGGGTTTCATTTCATCCTGGGGATGAACGGTGTTGGCGCCCTGGGTGGTGTTACGGTGAGCTCGAGTGACCGCGTGAGATTCGGCGTCGAGATGGCTGAGGTGTCGGGTGTAGCGGCGGCGGTGGATCGCGCCCTGGGTGATGTTACGGTGAGCTCGAGTGACCGATTGGGATTCGGTGTTGAGATGGCTGAGGGGTCGGGTGTAGCGGCGGCGGTGGCCGCGCCGGTAGAGCGGGCTGATGAGAAGGATTTTGTTGTGAGCTATGAGGAGAAGGGAAAGAAGTGGTCGGTGCGGTGGAAATGGTGCGGTGGAAATGGGCCGGAGCAGCTGCAGAACACAGCGGAGGAATACGCAATTCCGACGGGAGCCCGACAGGAGCACGAGCGAGAGCTCACGAAGTGGGTGTCGAATCGATGGCTCATCCCGTACGATGAACGCGTACACGGGGAGGTCAAAGGCACGATCCCGCTCATGGCAGTGCTTCAACCGTAGAAGGACAAGGTGCGCCCGGTCATGGACTTCAGGGAGTTAAACGCGCATCTGGACCCGCACACGGCTGACGCGGACGTTTGTCATGAAAAGATCCGTGAGTGGCGCCGGTGTGGACGAAATGTGTCTCCTGGACCTGCAAGACGCTTATCTGCAAGTCCATGTGCACGAATCACAGTGGCCCTACCAGACTGTGGTGTTCCAGGGTAGAAGATGGTGTCTGACCAGACTGGGCTTCGGCATGAGTGTTGCTCCGCTGATGATGAGGAAAGTGCTTGGCATGGCACTGAGCCGAGACCCGAAAATAGACAGCGCTACATCTTCTTACGTAGATGACATCCTCGTGAATGAAGATATCGCCACTGCAGCAGAAGTGAAGGGTCACCTGGAGGAGCTGGGTCTGGTCTGCAAACCCCCAGAGAACGTGTCAGAAGGCGCTCGTGTGCTGGGAATACGAGTCTGGGGGGAGCAGCGGGGACTGTTCTGGAAACGTGACAATCATGACATCGAGCCGCCGCCGAAGCTGACGAGAAGAACGGTCTTCTCGCTGCGCGGACGACTGACGAGTCACGTCCCTGTAGGCGGCTGGCTGCGTGTGGCCGCGTCCTATCTGAAGAGGCGCGTCACCGCTGCGACACACGGCTGGGACAATCGAGATCACCGACCCAGAACTCGAGGCAATGATCATCGAAACGCTGCAGCGCGTGAAAACGGCCGACCCTGCACGAGGTCGATGGGACGTCGCCGGTGATGAGGGCGTCGTTTGGGTGGATGCCAGCTCCCTCGCCATCGGAGCCGTGCTGGAGATGGACGGTTGCATCATTGAGGACGCCTGCTGGCTGCGGAAAAGCTCTGACACGCACATCAATCTCGCAGAGCTGGATGCTGTGGTGCGAGGGGTCAATCTGTCGCTGTCCTGGAAACTGAAGAAAGTGACTCTCATGACTGATTCGAAAACTGTCTATCACTGGCTGACAGATGCGCTCTCAGGCAGAGCTCGAATCAAGACCAAGGCGGCGAGTGAGATGCTGATCAGGAGGCGTGTGGAGACCGTGACAAGACTCAGTGAGGTGTACAGTCTGCAGCTGACTGTGAAGTTCGTTCATTCAGCTGAAAACCGAGCAGACGCACTGGCAAGGGTGCCGAAGAGATGGCTGACGTCGCAAAGTGCACTCGCGGTATGCGGCGCTGCCGTCTCAGCGCTGGACGTGGTCCGAATCCACGAAACCAGCGGGCACCCAGGCATCCGAAGGACGCTGCGTCTCTGCCGGATGCAGAACCCAGCCGTGGGCAGAGACCAGGTGCGCAGTGTCGTGCGTCAGTGGCAGCCGTGGGCAGAGACCAGGTGCGCAGTGTCGTGCGCAGAACCCAGCCGTGGGCAGAGACCAGGTGCGCAGTGTCGTGCGTCAGTGGCAGCCGTGGGCAGAGATCAGGTGCGCAGTGTCGTGCGCAGAACCCAGCCGTGGGCAGAGACCAGGTGCGCAGTGTCGTGCGCAGAACCCAGCCGTGGGCAGAGACCAGGTGCGCAGTGTCGTGCGCAGAACCCAGCCGTGGGCAGAGACCAGGTGCGCAGTGTCGTGCGCAGAACCCAGCCGTGGGCAGAGACCAGGTGCGCAGTGTCGTGCGCAGAACCCAGCCGTGGGCAGAGACCAGGTGCGCAGTGTCGTGCGCAGAACCCAGCCGTGGGCAGAGACCAGGTGCGCAGTGTCGTGCGTCAGTGGCAGCCGTGGGCAGAGACCAGGTGCGCAGTGTCGTGCGCAGAACCCAGCCGTGGGCAGAGACCAGGTGCGCAGTGTCGTGCGTCAGTGGCAGCCGTGGGCAGAGACCAGGTGCGCAGTGTCGTGCGCAGAACCCAGCCGTGGGCAGAGACCAGGTGCGCAGTGTCGTGCGCAGAACCCAGCCGTGGGCAGAGACCAGGTGCGCAGTGTCGTGCGCAGAACCCAGCCGTGGGCAGAGACCAGGTGCGCAGTGTCGTGCGCAGAACCCAGCCGTGGGCAGAGACCAGGTGCGCAGTGTCGTGCGCAGAACCCAGCCGTGGGCAGAGACCAGGTGCGCAGTGTCGTGTGCAGAACCCAGCCGTGGGCAGAGACCAGGTGCGCAGTGTCGTGCGCAGAACCCAGCCGTGGGCAGAGACCAGGTGCGCAGTGTCGTGTGCAGAACCCAGCCGTGGGCAGAGACCAGGTGCGCAGTGTCGTGTGCAGAACCCAGCCGTGGGCAGAGACCAGGTGCGCAGTGTCGTGCGCAGAACCCAGCCGTGGGCAGAGACCAGGTGCGCAGTGTCGTGCGCAGAACCCAGCCGTGGGCAGAGACCAGGTGCGCAGTGTCGTGCGCAGAACCCAGCCGTGGGCAGAGACCAGGTGCGCAGTGTCGTGCGCAGAACCCAGCCGTGGGCAGAGACCAGGTGCGCAGTGTCGTGCGCAGAACCCAGCCGTGGGCAGAGACCAGGTGCGCAGTGTCGTGCGCAGAACCCAGCCGTGGGCAGAGACCAGGTGCGCAGTGTCGTGCGCAGAACCCAGCCGTGGGCAGAGACCAGGTGCGCAGTGTCGTGCGCAGAACCCAGCCGTGGGCAGAGACCAGGTGCGCAGTGTCGTGTGCAGAACCCAGCCGTGGGCAGAGACCAGGTGCGCAGTGTCGTGCGCAGAACCCAGCCGTGGGCAGAGACCAGGTGCGCAGTGTCGTGCGCAGAACCCAGCCGTGGGCAGAGACCAGGTGCGCAGTGTCGTGCGCAGAACCCAGCCGTGGGCAGAGACCAGGTGCGCAGTGTCGTGCGCAGAACCCAGCCGTGGGCAGAGACCAGGTGCGCAGTGTCGTGCGCAGAACCCAGCCGTGGGCAGAGACCAGGTGCGCAGTGTCGTGCGCAGAACCCAGCCGTGGGCAGAGACCAGGTGCGCAGTGTCGTGCGCAGAACCCAGCCGTGGGCAGAGACCAGGTGCGCAGTGTCGTGCGTCAGTGGCAGCCGTGGGCAGAGACCAGGTGCGCAGTGTCGTGCGCAGAACCCAGCCGTGGGCAGAGACCAGGTGCGCAGTGTCGTGCGTCAGTGGCAGGCGTGTCAGTCCATTGATCCCGCGCCGCAGCGATGGGCGCATGGCTCGCTGAGTGTGGCTGGCTGAGCTGGGACAGAGTCAGCATGGACGTGTGTCACGTCAGAGATCAGCTGTACCTGACGCTCATGGACGTGTGTCACGTCAAAGATCAGCTGTACCTGACGCTCATGGACTGTGGTCCGTCTCGGTACGCGATGTGGAGACGGCTAAGGCGGCAGGACGCTGACAGCGTCATCACAGCCCTGGGGGCGGTGTTCCTGGAGCGAGGCGCCCCGGGCGAGCTGCTGACGGACAACTTCACGTCCTTCCGCAGCGCGTTCTTCCAAGAGTTGGTCAGCCGATGGGGCGTCAGCGTTCGATACCGAGCGGCCCACGCTCCATCAGGCAACGGCATCTCGGAGCGGAATCATCGGTCGGTTAAGACTCTCGCGGCGCGTAAAGGGTGCTCGGTGACTGAGGCAGTGTATCGCTACAATGTGATGCCGCACAGCGATGACCCGGGCTCCAGCCCTGCGAACATTCTGTATAGCTACAGACTGAGAGTGCCAGACGTGGACGGTGAGAAAGCGACCGAAGAGTGTGACCATGATCGGTTCGAGGTCGGGGACAGAGTGTGGATCAGTGACCCGAGTCGCCGGCATGACGTGCCGAGCTCGCTAGGAACGGTCACCCAAATTGTGTCGGCGCAGTGTCTAGAGGTGGATTGTGTCCCGCGTCATGTTCGAGATTTGAGGCAAGCTATTGTACCCAGCCAGGAGAGCGGCGGACACGTACCGCGAGATGATAGCGATGACTTTAGCCCGATTGTCCTACGCGAGAACGCGAGTGTGACTTCCCGTGAGGGTGCGTGATTGAGACAGACGAGAAAGAGAGCGATGGCTTAGTTTTGCGCCGCACCGCGCGGAAGCGGCGTCCTGCTGTGCTGACCAGGCACGTAGCCAAGAGGGGGGGGGGGCGGCGGGGGCCCTTTTCGGTGTGCGAGGGACCTTTTCGACGCGCGCAGCGCGCCGAAAGGGGCCGACGAAACCACGCGAAGCGCGGTATCATGGGTTCTTAACCACGCACAGCGTGGTCTTTAGAGAGTTTAGAGCACTTTCGGGCCACCAGGGCCCTCTCTGAAAGACCATAGGGCCCCTTGGACGTTCAAAAGAGCCTTGTGCATGTCAGAGGGGCCCCTGGGAAGACCGAAAGGGCCCCTGAGCGGGTTAGAGGGCCCCCTGAACACGTTGAATGGGCCCCTGGCCAGCACAGAGGGGCCCCTGAGCAGGTCAAGAGGCCCCTGAGCGTGTCGGCAGGGCGACAAAGCGGCCAGCGCAGTCCCTTTCTAGGTCATAAGGGCCCCTGAGCAGGTTGGATGGCCCCTGGACAGACCAGAGGGCCCCTGGGAAGTTAAAAAAGGCCCTTATGCAGGTCAGAGGGGCTCCTGACCAGACCGAAAGGGCCCCTGGGTGGGTCAGAAGGGCCCCTGAACATGCCGAATGGGCCCCTAGTCAGAACGGAGGGGCCCCAGGGCAGGTCGAAGAGCATTCAGAGCATGTCGCAAGGCGACAAAGCAGCCAGCCCAGTCCCTTGCCAGGTTGGAAGGGCCCTTTAGAAGGCTAGAGGACCCCTGGGGAGACCAGAGGGCTCCTGGAAAGTTCATAGGGCCCCTGTGCAGATCGGAGGGGCCCCTGACCAGACCGAAAGGACCACTTGGCGGGTAAGAAGGGACTCTGAACATGCCGAATTGGCCCCTAACCAGACTGGAGGGGCCCCTGGGCAGGTCGGAGGGGCCCCTGAGCATGTCGGCAGGGCGACAAAGCAGCCAGTGCAGTCCCTGGCCAGATCGGAAGGACCTCTGAACAGGCCGAATGGGCCTCTTGACACACAAGAGGGGCTTCTTGGAAGGTCAGAGGTGTCCCTGGTCAGACCGGAAGGGCCAAAAGCACGTAGATATCGCAGATGAAGATTAAATACAAAGAAGACTTACTCCACAAGAAAAATATTAAAAGCGGAGCTTTCGGGTATATTGTAACACCCTTCGTCAGGGTGTTACAATATACCCGAAAGCTCCGATTTGAATTTGTCTTCTAGAGTAAGCCCTCTTTGTATTTCATATATATGTATATATATCACGCACTCCACATCATGTCCTTTCGCGGATCCCAGATGAGTACCTGAACAGGTCGGAAGGGCGTTGAAAAGGTCGGAGGGGCCCCTAGACGATCTGAAGGGACTCTGGGCCTTTCAACAGTAAGAATGCAGTTGTCCAGGAAATAAAACTTTAAAAATTTCGCGCCGCTCCGCGGCGCAATGTAACTACAAATTCAATTATATGCGGGTTAGAGAAGAAAAAAATCGGCCTGTTTCTCGGCGCATTTATGTGTTATGTTGCTACTTTCCTATATAATTGGCCAAAATAGTGAATTTAAGCACTTTTTACCGCACTTTTAAACGCACAATATAACATTTTAGAGGTCTGCACCATACGCAATGCGACGCATTGGTGAGAAAGCATATCCAGGGCTATAAGACTCAAAATGTTCGCGCTGCTCCGCGGCGCAATTTGTTTAAGAGTTCCAGGTCTTGAGCTTAAAAAAGGGGGGCCCTTTCGAGGCGCCGCCCCCCCCCCCCCCCTGGACGAAATCCTGGCTACGTGCCTGGTGCTGACTCAGTACAGTGATTTGTAAATCAGGGGGGAGTGTGTTAGTTTGTTAGAATTCTAGAAGCGCTTGTCATAGCCGTAGGTTAGCGTAGTTGTAGTCGTAGTTTATCTCTGTGACAGTGGTCAGCTGTCGAGACTGCCGGCTGATCTCTCATCTCATATTGCGGAGGACAGCGCTACCGTCTGGCGTGCAACCGCAGGGAGCCGAGGGACAGTCAGGTCGCGGCGCGAGAGCAGAGAGAGAGTCGGGAGTCGGGACCCCGGAGCTCGTGATTATATACGAGAAGTGTAAATATGAGGAGTTTGCCACAGTGAGTATGTAAAACCATTCATCCGTTACATTGATACCGAAGCAACTGGGGGCGCCCCTGTTCATAGATGCACGGTCACTGCAAGAGGTGAGCCGCCGGTCGGCCGGGGCGCTGCGTTTTTGTGAGCCCTCCCCGCTGCCGCCGCTAAGCAAACAGATCAATTTGGAAGTCAATGCCTGGGCTAATGTCCGGATAAAGAGAGGGTCATGTGGCCTGTCTAATTGCTGACTGGAGCCGCGGACCCCCGGTCGGACGGCGGGCGGCGGCGGCCCCGCGCCGCCCCCTGGGTCGCGCTGTCGCCAGGCGTCTGCCGCTGGCCGGGGTAGGGAGGGACGGACGCCAGCCGGACGTCACATTCTCCATCCACCGAGCCGGCCCCGGACGGTATCAGATCGGCCACGAACAGAGCCATCCGCCACGCCACTCCACGGCGCCAACCGACGACCGACCGGCGCGGCGGCGGCGGCGGCGGCGGCGTGGGGGAAGGGAGAGGGATGTGCAGCCTGGCGCCGAGCACCATCACGGCGCCGCTACGAGGGTCGGGTGTCACGGACTGACAAGCAAAGTGTCATCTGCGGTCAATCATCTGCGGTCATCTGCGTTCAACAGCCATCTCAGATGCAGTGCCTGACAGAAGTATTCTCCGACGGAACTGCCGACAGTGCCGGTCACAGGATTGTTCACAGTCACGACTCGAGCTCTCATTACTGACGACAGCACCATTCGCAGGCAGTGGCAGAGCGCTACACTCCCACTATGGAGCGTCATATACCTAAACAAGAACAAATACACCTGGCTGAATCGCTAGTACAGAGATGAGACGCACGCTGTCGACTTCCTTGTTATCCCGCCTACACGCTGTCTGATTGATGTCCGCTGGGCAGTGGACACACTGACGACTGGCATGCCACGCTGGCCCATGGCCACAAAACAAAACTAAAATCGGCCGAAAATGGACGCATTTCCTGGTTTTATATATTTCTTAAAGGGAAATATTCGTTTTTTTCCGCAAAAATGGAGTTATTACTTGAAATCGACAGACGAGACCAAAATATATTGTAAACTCATCACATTTTGCATATAAACATACCGAAAGATATTTCAAGTTAAAGTTGATAAGCGATCCACGCTTATAATGGTCGGTACCTACTCTCAAGTACTTTGTAACGCATTTCGAATTCCGGGCTTCTGTCGTTATGTTTTTTGACAAAATTGTATGGAAAATATGTATTGCACTCTGTCTATTGTGATTATGTGCCCTTCTATCCTTAAAGGGATATTGCCACCTTGCAGGCCAATATGGAGTTTTTGGTGTGCATTGGTAGATTAAGCGTGTCCGATTTCACCTTCAAAATTTGGTTCCCAAAACTCCCCCCATTAGATAAAAAAAATACATTTGCACCACTCATGATTGGCACACATTCGTAAAATTGGAGTCGCCTCATCACTATTTAAAATCACTTCTTTGAGGACTATGATTTGCTTTTTAATATTGCAAACTCAACATCACCATTCCGTCAGTGCACTTTAAAATTAAAATGCGTATACAGTTAATTATATTTTCAACAACCATAGCCTCTTTCATAATAAAACATGAACAAAACACAAGAATGGCTATGACTCGACTTTGGGGCCGTAGGAGATTTGTGACCAATACCTTATAACACAGATAGACTTTTCAAGGTCAAGTCCCGGCGAATTCGGACGCTTCGGCTTTCGGCGGGCGCCAATTGCACAGCCAAACTGGATGAGAGCGGTCATCATGAATCTAGTACTGAGTACAGCTGGGACCAACGTTTTGGAGTCAGAAATAATAATACAAATTGCCGATACCCTGCTCTAGGTGCTGCAGGAGCAAGTTTGAGCTTGAGGGCACACACGATTGCTGATCCGCACCATTAATTTAAGTTGCTTTTTAGAAATCCACCGGAGGTGCCCTTTAACAATTCATAAACATGGAATAAAAAGGTAACCAAATTAGCAGTAAACTTATGCACCCAACGGCGGCCTAGTTAGTGGTTGCGACCCTCAATTTTAGAAAATTGGTTCATTTATTTTCAACATTAGGAGTTGTGTATAGTTTTGTCTCTGGCTGTATATAACACTATGCTTTAGCTTATCATTTAAAATCAAACATTTCCCGAAAAATCAACAAACAATGGAACAACTGGCAATGAAATCGGAAGTTCACTTATGCACCCAACGGCGACCTATTTAGTGTCGGCGATTTGTCTCCTTGACCAATCAGGGACGTTGTCACGCTTCTTGGCGCACTTACTTCATTTCTTGCCCTATGAATTGTTTACAAATAAACATTAAAACCAGAGATAGTGATGGATCATACTGTCCGTCACCATACGCAAGAACATATTTTTTAATTTCCCAAAATTTACTTTTTGAAATATAAAAAGTGATTGCACTTTTAAATTGATGCGCGATCAGTTTGATACCATACATGTGGCACAGAACAACGCAGATACATAAATCAAAAGGTGAATATTTCCCGTTAATCAAACATAACTGAAACGGTTTCCTCAGAAAAGTGTGTTTTCAATCAGTTATTTAGGCACGAGGAAACGAAATCCCTTTAGTTTTTGGGCTTTGAGACTTTCTGGACTTCGCCCCGCCAAGCCAGCCAGCCTCTTCATTGCCGTTCTGGATCGGCTGCAGTGGAGGGCGCCGTGTCAGCCGGCCCGGTAGGCCCACCCGGCAGCCGCACGTCTCCTCCGATCTCCTCCTCTGGCAGCCGCACGTCTCAATGCGGTTTTGGGCCGGTTACCTTATTTTGGTATTAGAGCTTAAGAAATTAACTTATCAAATTCACAAAAAAATGATTTTGTGGATTTTTCCCGAAAAAAAATATTATTTTGGGGTCAAAAACCTAACATTTTGCAAATCCAAGATAGCCATTTTGAAGAGAATGTAATTTCCTTTCTTTTGACGTTTCTGATTTGCAATTTGCTTAAAAACTCTATTTTCTACGATTTGTCAAACATTTATCGTTTTTACACCAAAATGGCATGACATGACGTCATTAAAACGTCATTATCTCCCAAAATACTACATCAATTTAATTTCATTGAAATTTGGTGCGAAGACGTAGAATTGATGCAGGATAAGGTATTGAAGGTTTCACGTTGATATCTATCATAGTTTTCAAGTTATTGAGAAAATCCGGGAGGGGGAAGATTCTGCCCCCCCCCCCCCGCGGGCGCGGGTTAAATGGCACTGGGGCTGCTTGAATTGCATCAGGTGCGCTGTTTTGTCTATCATTGAAAGAAAGAGATGCATAAAAACTTAAAATTCAATCACTCGAGATAAAAAAAATCCGTTTTCGTGAAGTTTCTCCTAACATCATTGTTTTTCACGTTCAGTGCAGGAAACACGCGGGGGGGGGGGGGCATACTTGTATTTAATGCCCCCCCCCATATTCCTGTGTGGAGGGAGGCATTTTCCCCTGATGCCCCCCCCCCCCCCCCCTCCCCCGCCTGGATCCGCCAGCGTGCACTGGTCTGTGCCGTGTGTGGCGAGGTCTTCTGCAAGCAGCAGACCATTATTGACGTGTACCGTATGTGGTGCCCTCTGCTGCAGGCAACAGACCACTGCCTGCCATTTGTGTCGTGTGCACTGTGTAGTGTAGGCGGCAGTACGCTGACGAAAGCCGGCTCAATGTTCGACAGGCGGCTGGTCAATATTTCGTCAGCAGGGTCCAATGTGCTGCCAGCTGCAATGCACATTGTACATGGTTGGTATACATAGGGTGCGATCAAGGTCCACTATGAGCATCACCTGGGGCCTCACAGGGCGTGGGGAGGGGTGAGAGGACACCTGAGATCAGATAGCCATGCTATCAGCAGTCCGGTCCAGACTGGCACATGTCGGACCGTGTGCATCATTCCCGATTACAGCCACTTGCTCAGACATGTCTCTCTGAAGAGCGACAAGAAACGGCGGCGTTCTGAACTCGACTTGGCTTCGGCCTTCGATGGTAGCCCTGGATGGTATAGAGTGTATAGTGCCCTGGATGGTAGCGAGTAGTAGCCACTGGCGGATCCAATGGAGTCAAAGGAGCCATGCCTTCTCAAAACGCCGGAAATCCACCGAAAGTTGACACATTTTCGGATTTTAAGAAACTCTAAGCAACTTTTACTCAGGGAAGTTTGTTTTAAAAACAGTTATTGTATGCTAGGAAAGCAAAATCCGATGAGTTGTTAGATTTGTGTGGGACTTTTTGGATATTGTCCCCCAAACCAACTGTTTTACAGTTAGGGATCCACCTTAGGTAGTAGCCGCCCATTATTAAATTATCCGTGGTGTGCATACGTTCTTCCGACTCGCTCCTAAAAACGCCCTTTCCTATATGTAATACACATGGCGGAGACAGGGGAGTGGCAAGGGGTCCAGTTGCCCCCCCCCCCCCTCGGCATAGGCGTAGAAACGGGGGGAGGGGGCCTCCCCCCCCCCCCCCGCCCCCCCCACACACTTTTCAGGGTTGGGGGAGCAATGTTAACTGCCCCCCCCCCCCCCCCACACACACACACACACACTTTTGAACGATTTCTCCTTCGATCACTGATATTGGTTCGATATGAATGCTTTAAAGTTGCGAAAATAATGATGAATTCACAACACCGCAATATAATAACCCATAAGCGTAAGAACTGGGGGGCCGGGGAGGCCAAGACCCCACTTTTTAGGCTGGGATCCAACAATATTAACCCGCGCCCCGCTGGGAGGGGGGGGGCAAAATATGTCCCCCATCCTCCCAGATTTTCTCAATAACTTGAAAATTATGACAGATGTAAACGTGAAACTTTCAGTTCCTTATGCTAAATCAATTCTACGTTTTCTCACCAAATATCAGTGAAATTGATGCAGTACTTTGGGAGATAATGACGTTTTAATGACGTCATGTCATGCCATTTTTGGTGAAAAAACGATAAATGTTTGAAAAATTGTAGAAAATCGAGTTTTGATGCAAATTTCAAATAAAAACATAAAAAGAAAGGAAATTACATTTTCTTCAAAATGGCGATCTCGGATTGTCGCAATTTTTGGTCTTTGAGCCCAAAACATGAAAATTAAAATGATTTTATAGGAAGAATTTCCACAAAATATTTTTCTTCTTCAAGATATTTAAAAAAAACGCAAGACCGTTTTATGGCTCCCCAAGTATATGTAACTCATGACGTCATGTTTTGAAGTTACGTTTTTTGGCTTTTAGTGACCAGATACAGACAAATAAATGCCACCGTTGTATTTCCGAGGCAAAGCTGGTCTAGAAACATGCCTTTTTTATTTATATTAATCCCTTTCAAATTTTGTCCTTATTGTGACCTGACCTTGACCTGAGGGCCATTATATGGGGTCAGGTTGTGAAAATTGCTGCTACTATCGAATTATACGTGTAAAATAGCCCATACAACATGTGTCGCATGGCTTTCGTAGACCTGTGACCTTTTGTGGCCTGACCTTGACCTTGACCTTTGCTTCCAATTTCAACTTTGCTTAAGCGGGAGATGCATTACACCTTTGAGAGCACTTTATGCGATAATAGTTGCAATCTAAGGCTTTGGATGGCCCAAAAACCCAAATACCTCAATTTTGACATTTGACCTGATCGTGACCTGACATGTGCCCTTATTTGGAGGAGGAAATCGCGTTTGCTTTAGATGCGTCTCATTGAGAGCTTGCGATTGCCGCCTTGCGCGTCTCGCTGCGGTTATTGGTTCGGAAGGTAACGAGGGGGGGGGCAGAATCCCCCCCCCCCCTCCAGTGTTCGGCTGAATACCCCAGCGGGGTGCGGGTTTAACTGCTCCCTACTTTTGAGCGATTTATCCCTCATCGATCACTGATATTGGTTGGAGATGAATGCCTTGAAGTTGGGAGAATAACTATTAATTCACGACCTCGCATAGAGAACGGGGCGAGGGCCATATGTCCCACTTTTTAGCCTGGGTGCCCAACAATGTTAACTTGCCCCTCACTTGTCAGCGATTTCACCCTATTCGATCACTGATATTGGTTCGAGATGAATGCCTTAAAGCTGGGAGAATAACGATGTATTCATAACCCCGCAATGCCATAACCCATAAGCATGCCTAAGAACCGGGGGCCCGGGAGGCTCAGACTCAGACTCGGACTGTTTATTAAAGCTCTCCGCAATGTACTTGCGGCTATTACTGCTTCACGTCATTGTAGTATACAACTAAAGGAATGTGGTATGATCATGGAACACAAACGCACATATACACAACTTCACACAACAACAGTCATACAAACACAATCACACGTTAGTCAAAAGCAAATAAAGTGAGCAGTCGCATCAAGCCACAAGGATCAAACTTGCGCAGACCGGTCATCACTGAGGTGCCGCCTCAGGCGGCGACCGAACAGGTGCGGAGGGAGCCGCGACAGATCGGGTGGCAGGGCGTTGTACGAGGCCGGTCCCCTGCACTTAAACCGCCTCTTCCCCATCTCGGTGCGGGACCGCGGCACGTACAACAGATGGTCCTGACGGGTGGCAATATCCAGGTCGCGGCCGCGAGCCTCGGCTACAGTGGTGAGACCGGTCGCCAAGACCTCCGGCTCACCGCTACGGCGCACCTTGTGCACGAGACACAGCGTGTGGAACGACGCGAGCTGCTCAGCGCTGAGCCACCCCAGTCGCTCCAGCAAATCAGAAACATGGTCATATTTTTTGCGTCCAAAAATTACTTTAGCTGCGTAGTTAAGTACTTTTTGAATGCGAGAGAGGTTCTGTTTGGTGCCACTGCCGTACACCGAGATACAGTATCTTATTTGCGAGACGACCAGGGCGTTGACAAGCGCGAGAATCACGGCGGGGGGTAGGTGTCCCCGCAGATGTGACAGACCACTCAAAACTCCAAAGCAGCGTTTAGTAATCGTTGAAACGTGAGCTGTCCAGTTAAGAGAACGATCAAAGGTGAGACCGAGGTTTTTGGCTTCCGAAATGGGGAGTAAATCATGGTCGCGGAATGTTACTTTGATGTCGGGTAAAGTGCGCAGATTTTGTGGGCTTCCCAAGAGCATCAGTTGGGTCTTAGCGGCGTTAACTTTAAGTCCGTTTGCTCGGAACTAAATGTCAAGAGAGGCCAGCACGTTTTCCATGCGTGCGACGACTGTTTGAATTTCAGACTTTTTGCCGCTGACCATAATTTGTGTGTCGTCGGCGTATTGGACTACTACTGCGTCTTCGACAAACTGACTGATGTCGTTAGCGAACACGCAGTAGAGAAGAGGTCCTAAAGCTGAGCCTTGGAAAATACCGATGTTGTTGGGCAGCGGGTGGGATTTTTTGACACCACCCAGATTGTCAGTGAGGCTGACACTCTGGGTGTGGTTTTTCAGGTATGCCGAGAACCAAGATGTGTCGATTCCGTGAGCCTGTAATTTAGAAAGGAGTTTTGAGTGGTCGATCACATCGAAACATTTGGTCAAATCCAGCAGGCAGAGAAAGGAGACTTCTCCATGGTCGAAGGCGGATAGGATATGGTCGGCTATGGAAGTCAGCGCGGTTTCCGTGGAGTGACGGGGGCGAAAACCGTGCTGATTAGGAGAAAGGAGGTGGTTTTCGGACAGGTAAGTATGGAGCTGCTGATGGACAGCTCGTTCCACAATTTTGGCGATGATAGGGACAATAGAGATAGGACGAAAATTGGATGGGTTGGAGGGATCACCGGATTTAAGGATAGGGTGTACCAGGGAATGCTTCCAGGATTGGGGAACATCGGATTGGGTTATGCTGGAGTTGACCAAATGCAATAGCACCTCTCCGGTCGAGTCGAAACATGAATGAAACATGTGGATGCTGATGCCGTCGTCACCGCAAGCCGACGAGCCATTCATTCTGAAGACGATAGCCCGCAGCTCCGCCAGTGACAGCGGCATCAGCTCAAGTGCACAGGCACCGACACGCGGCAGGCGACAGGCCACCTCCGGCACATTCCCCAGCCCGCTCACTTCCCCAGCCACGCGCGGTCCAACGCTGACAGTAGTTATTCAGTTCGTCGACTGAAGCGTTGGGCCTCTCACGCGAAGATCGCTTACCGCCAACAAAATATTTTATAATCTGCCACATTGAATTACGCCCGTTTTCGCGGATGCGTCGCTCCACGTCATCACGACTGTCGCGCCTGATGGCAGAACGCACTGCCCGATTCGCGTCACGGTACTCGGTCGACCCGTGTCCGAACTCAGCCAGCGCCCCACGACGGCGACACATCAAAGATTTAGTAGCGTCTGACACTGGGGGCGCTGGGGTTCCGGATTCGAACAGTTCGGATGGGAGCATGGGCGTCTATCACAGGCAGAAAGATGGCAACAAAACATTCCCACTTTCCTGAGACCGTGGGGGCGCTAAAAACGGCACTCCAATCAGCCCGCACAAGACCAAGTTGTAAAAGAGCGGGATCGATGCAGTGGAAACAACGTGTGCGTACACTGGTGCACGGAGGCTTACAACGAGGCATGTCAACAAACGCGCGAACAAACTTATGGGCCCCACGTTTTAGGTCGAGGGAGCCAACAATGTTAACTGCACCCCCACTTTTGAGCGATTGCTCCCTCTTCGATCGCTGATGTTGGTTCGGTATGCACTGATACACATTTTGACACCCCACTTTTGGTCGACTCCACAATGAGGGGTTTACGTGCTCAAAATTTGGGGTCACACGCCAAAATGTGGGGACATCAATCCCTCTTCGGAGAGTCGTGTTTTAACGAAACCCAAAAGTGGCGTCTCACTAGGGGAATCTTGACTCCTGAAATCATCATGCTGACTCCTTCTTGGGTGTCTGACCCCAAGTTAGCGGATTTTGTGACTCCTTTAGGCATAGTATCGCTACTCCTTAGTGGGTATCGGATTCCCTTGCACAAGAGTCATGACACCTTTGCGAGTATCAGACTCCCCTATGACTCCCTATGATATGGTGTCGCGACACCTTTACGGGTATCATACTCTCTTGTACAAGAGTCATGACACCTTTGCGGGCATCAGACTCCCCTATATGCCCTTTGCTTTGGTGTCACGACCCCTTTGCGGGCATCATACTCCCTCATGACACCTTTTGCTTTGGTGTCACGACACCTTTATGGGTATCCGACTCTCTTATGACACCTTTTGCTTTGGTGTCACGACACTTTTATGGGTATCCGACTCCCTTATGCCACATTTTTCTTTGGTGTCACGACACCTTTAAGAGCATAAGACTCCTTTGCACGGAGGTCATGACATCTTTGAGGGCATCAGACTCTCTTTTGATTCCTTTTGATATATTGTCGCGATATCCTTACAGGTATCGTACTCTCTTACACTGTATTTAGTATGGTGTAGCAACACCTTTGAGGGTATCAGACTCCGAATACGCAGCCAAAGAAAGGAGTCAGATACCTCTGAGGCCCTTAACCCTATTTGTAACAGGCTCCTGGCTACCCCTATTTGTAACAGGGGGTGGCGGATTCCGCCCCCCCCCCCCCCCCCTCCCGGAGATCTCGAGATCAACCCGTCCGATTTTCAAAAATGAAACGGCGTTTGGTTGTCCTCAACACGATCTACATTTCTAAAAAATAAAAAAATAAACGATATTTTTGATAGGGGGGCAACAGGGGGGCAAAAACTACCAATTTTAGTGGTATATGTGATCCAACACAGCTGTCATGTTTATCAACCGATTTGAACACAACCAATGGGAATCGATGGAGATTGGATTGGAAATTAATATATGGCGATCACTTTTGAAAATTCAAAAATCATAGACGTGTGCAGGAACTAGTCTAAACAGTCATTTGGAGAAATGGCATATGTGAGTTGTGACACTCCCAGAGTAACTTGTGAGCTGATAGTAGGTAGTGTACTTAAAGTAAAGTAGTGTACTTAAACCATGTGGACCAGTATCCTTACCAATCACAGTCCTCACTCTGTTCATCAACACATTTGAGGATCTATACATCAGCGCGGAAGGAAATCCGTATGATTGATACGGCCTGGATTGATATTTGTTGTCAATTCGTTGGTGTAGTGGGAGAAACGCGCTCGAACCATTTCAAACTGAGTGAACTGACATGTGATAACTGTAGGATTTCAGAGATAACAATTATTTCGGCGTTAGAAAACAAATTAAATTGTGATCTGTTGTTGAATTAACATTCTTAAAGTACCTTAACCTCAATAAATTTGTGATGCAAACTTTTATTTCAGACATAAATGGCGCGTATGGTACATACTACATGGTTCGTATACACATTCCAGAATGTTATGTTGATATGGTTATTATTAGGTTAAATATACTGCAGTTATCATTTCTATGTACATATTTAATATTGTATTGTTTCACTTATGATAAGGAGCAGTCAGCAGAGTTTGTGATGAGTTAAGTACTCTTTAAGTTTTTTTTTCAGACAGAAAATTGATTTATGTGGGTTTGAAAAGCACTCTAGAACATTATTTGGACCCCTTTATTATTTAGTTGCTCCTATTTTGTTATATCAGATGTGACTTTGACTTGTAAGAGGATGAGTCGACTCAGCTTTGACTCAAGCAGCATCCAAGTGACTCAACTTTGACTCAAGCGACATCCATGCGACTTCGCTCTGACTCAACTCAAACCCCTATTTTGATTAAGCGATTCGACTCTGACTCAAGTTGAGCCTTTATTTTTTTAAAGCGACTCAACTCTGACTCAAGGCGAGCCCCTATTTTTCTTAAGCGACTCGACTCTGACTCAAGTTGATTTGAGTCAGAGTTGAGTCAAATCTGACTCACCGACTCTGAGTCGAGCACAACCCTGATTTCATTGTCATTTATAATTATAAGTTTTGTTTTGCCACTTGGTTAAATACACAATTTTGGTCTTCAAAAATGCCTCTGCAATATGATCTTGAAGAAATGCCGTAGACTATAACTTGGAAATCGCAATTCATAGCGAGGCTATTTTCACACAGCTGAATTCAGGGTCCAAGATAACCAATAAACCTATTTTGAACTAGAAGTGAGGGACGAGGGTGTTGTCGATTTGTCGCACTGCTGTGTTTTGTCCTCCGTCGTCATATATAGGTTGCATGCAGGGGCGTAGGAACTATGTTCAAGTTGGGGGGGGGGGGGGGGGGGCAGGAGGCATTCTGAAGTCGATTATTTCCATGCAACTCCCATAGGCATAATGTTAAAATCCAAAAAAAAGTTGGGGGGCTGCTGTCCCCTGTCCCCCCTGTTCCTACGCCTATGGTTGCATGGCAGGCGTAGCGCGGGCAATTTCTTCGTGTCCGTTTTAGTCACGTCTGGGTAAACGTTTACAATTAACCCGTCTTTTCTGTCGTGGACAACTTGCTGTTGCTGTTGATGAGTCGTTGTGGTTATGCTGATTTGCTACTTGATTTTAATAAAAGACGTCGGGAACTAACAGATGGTATTGCTATCAGTGACAAACAGGGCATTGGCAAACATTCCGGCACAATGCACAACACCTGACGGCAGCAGGTCACCTGTCTAACCACAGGGGGACGTGCGAGGGCAAGAGGGGGGGGGGGGGGGGGGGCAGGTTTCCGGAGCGGGGCTATCAGAGCTCTGACAGCAGTACACAAAACCCCGAGTCCTAACTGAGCAGCAGCATATTTGAAAGCGTGCGATAAGAAAATATGTGATTGGGGTTGAAGGTGTTTCATTATAGGTAAAGCTATAAGTGGTGTTCTGAAATGTGTGTTTAACATGTGAGATGGAAGCGACGACGTTGACGGAACAATTCTACTTGTTATAGCAGGATCATATAAGTGTCTAACTGATTAGACTGACTTGCTGTTACATTCGCTCTTGTCTTGCGCTCTTGTCTTGCTGGTAACTATAGGTTAAAGGCACTTTCAGCGACAAAGTAAGCATCCGTCATAGGGTGTCAATGACCACTAACCCGTGACACCCGCGTGAGGTTGGCAAAGAAGGGTATCGTAGAAATGCGAGACACCATATTTAGGGGCCACGAAATGCCAAAATAAGGAGTCGTGACCCCTTATATTTCGCAGATAAAAGTATAGCACCCCATTAATTGGTATCAGCGATACCCCTGACAGGCGTCATTTGATGGGTTCGAACTCCTTCTAACGTGTCAGACTCCGAAATAAGGCGTCATCGAAACCTCTGATAGGTGTCATCTGAGGGTGTCGAACTCCTCCTTGAAGTGTCAGACTTCGAAGAAGGGCGTCATCGACACCCCTGGTAGGCGTCATCCGAAGAGAGTCGTGATTCTCTTGAAGGAGTCAGGACTCCCGTTGAGAAGGTGCCAGACACCCACGCTGGTCCCAGAAAACACCATTTTGTAGAGTCTGACTCTTTTTTTACAACGTTTTTTAGTGTTCGATACCGTAAAGAGGTGTTGCAAAACACCCCTCTGGGGCGGACATTTTGACGATGTCACCAATCCACGTACGTGTGTCGTTTTTGCTTTCAGTGTAGATCCAGCACCACATTCTTTCGCTAGCACCGCATTCCTTCGCCAAAAAAAAAAACATATTCGGCTGGAGAGGCTTTTCAGTCAAGAAAACTGGCAGATAGGGGTTTCCCAACACGGGCTTCGCAACTGCTATCTCAGGTTAAAACTAATGTTGAAGGTGAACTATTTCCTTTAAGGCACCCACACTGAAAGAAAAAAGACACCCGTACGTGGATTGGTGACACCGTCAAAATGTCCGCGCCAGAGGGGTGTTTTGCAACACCTCTTTACGGTATCGAACACTAAAAAGCGGTGTCAAAAAGAGTCAGACTCTACAAAATGGTGTTTTCTGGGACCAGTGTGGGTGTCTGGCACCTTCTCAACGGGAGTCCTGACTCCTTCAAGAGAATCACGACTCTCTTCGGATGACGCCCATCAGGGGTGTGCGCCCTATTTCGGAGTATGACACTTCACAAGGAGTTCGACACCCTCAGATGACACCTATCAGAGGTTTCGATGACGCCTTATTTCGGAATCTGACACGTTAGAAGGAGTTCGAACCCATCAAATGACGCCTGTCAGGGGTATCGCTGATACCAATTAATGGGGTGCTATACCTTTATCTGCGAAATATTCCAAGTTATAGTCTACGGCATTTCTTCAAGATCATATTGCAGAGGCATTTTTGAAGACCAAAATTGTGTATTTAACCAAGTGGCAAAACAACACTTATAATGATAAATGACAATGAAATCAGGGTTGTGCTCGACTCAGAGTCGGTGAGTCAGATTTGACTCAACTCTGACTCAAATCAACTTGAGTCAGAGTCGAGTCGCTTAAGAAAAATAGGGGCTCGCCTTGAGTCAGAGTTGAGTCGCTTTAAAAAAAATAAGGACTCAACTTGAGTCACAGTCGAATCGCTTAATCAAAATAGGGGTTTGAGTTGAGTCAGAGCGAAGTCGCATGGATGTCGCTTGAGTCAAAGTTGAGTCACCTGGATGCTGCTTGAGTCAAAGCTGAGTCGACTCATCCTCTTACAAGTCAAAGTCACATCTGATATAACAAAATAGGAGCAACTAAATAATAAAGGGGTCCAAATAATGTTCTAGAGTGCTTTTCAAACCCACATAAATCAATTTTCTGTCTGAAAAAAAAACTTAAAGAGTACTTAACTCATCACAAACTCTGCTGACTGCTCCTTATCATAAGTGAAACAATACAATATTAAATATGTACATAGATAACTGTTAATGATAACTGCAGTATATTTAACCTAATAATAACCATATCAACATAACATTCTGGAATGTGTATACGAACCATGTAGTATGTACCATACGCGCCATTTATGTCTGAAATAAAAGTTTGCATCACAAATTTATTGAGGTTAAGGTACTTTAAGAATGTTAATTCAACAACAGATCACAATTGAATTTGTTTTCTAACGCCGAAATAATTGTTATCTCTGAAATCCTACAGTTATCACATGTCAGTTCACTCAGTTTGAAATGGTTCGAGCGCGTTTCTCCCACTACACCAACGAATTGACAACAAATATCAATCCAGGCCGTATCAATCATACAGATTTCCTTCCGCGCTGATGTATAGATCCTCAAATGTGTTGATGAACAGAGTGAGGACTGTGATTGGTAAGGATACTGGTCCAGATGGTTTAAGTACACTACTTTACTTTAAGTACACTAGCTACTATCAGCTCACAAGTTACTCTGGGAGTGTCACAACTCACATATGCCATTTCTCCAAATGACTGTTTAGACTAGTTAACTTGAAAATTCCATCCGCACTTTTTATTCATTTTATGTGCGAGTTTCAGGGCGGTTTTAAAGGGTATTATAAGTTATAAACATGTTTAATATACACGTGTCAAGATTCAAGGAGTTGTGCTACAATATTAATGACGTCATATTAAACTGAAGACTGCCAAAGACAAGTCACTTTTCAGTCTGTTGTACCATCAGCTGACTACTCTTCTTCCATCTCAGCCAAGGCCATAGAGACTCAAGGCCATAGAGACTAGGTAGACCCGTCCGGAGTAGGCAGCGAAATGCGTGATGTCACGGGCACGTGACGTCACACGCTCCCTATTCGAATAATGTTAAATCAGCCTACTTTCGCGTCCTACCATATGCATACCTTAGGTGCCAGAGGGATCAATTGAGCACTAAATGATAGATTGAAATGTCCTCTACAGCTCGATTTTGGGACATTTTCTCCTAAATTGCAAGGGTGAGCCGCTAGACGATGTCAAAGCGAGGCATACAACCGAGCGAGGCCCATGCCCATATAAGGCAATGTTTGGATTTTGGCCATGGGGAACCGTCGCTGGATGCTGTGTTTGGCTGAAGTCCGAATTTTGTATTATTTCACCTGGTTGTTGATGAAGTAAGGTGACTTGAGGATACTTTGTAGTAGTATCTATCAGGTGAAAGTATTTTTACATCTGGATTACACTTGTTTCACCTACAATTATGTTGAAGTTCGTTGAGTGACGAATGCGCCACCGTAAATAAACATGGCGGCCGCGCCGGTCGAAGGCGTAATTCTTTTGGTAGACCGAGAAGTGCCACGAGACGGTCTACGAAAGGAAATACGCTTCTCCCGATTCGGTCACCCCATTGGTGGAAATCGAGCTGGAAAGTGACGCCATGGGACAGGGTGGGGACGTTACGGAGATAGCCATGACACCCCCCTGATAGAGACTATCTCAGCTCAAGAACAACACAAACTGGGTATAAACTGGGGAGTTGAATTACTGAACTAATACCAATGTTTTCCTTATCGAATGACATTAAGTATAATGGCGCAAAAAAGTGTTACAGTACAACATTCTGAAGTCAGTCAAAATGCATGAGTGATGTCAAAGTGTTACCTTAAAGTGGCGGCTAGGGTCGGTGCCAATTGAAAAAGTAATAATGTTAATTATCTTTGTCACATTATAAAGGAGGATGGTAGAATTCAGATGATGTTGACATTGCACGGCAGAACTTTGTGCACAGCTGTGGTGGAAGTTTATTTTTTTAGGAAAGATACTATGAAGCGTTTTGTTGTGAGTTATCATAAGTCACAACATCCTGAAGCGATTGAATGGTTTGCCAGAATTTGAGAACAAAAATGTAGGGGGGGGGTGAAGCGTCAGCAAAAAACTGTTGCACTGGGTGGAGGTAACAAATAATTAGAACAACTGAACACTGATTTATAGTTGTTTGTCAGGGAAAATTTGAGGGATAATCCCCTTGGCTCAAGAATTTTGACGCCCCGTGGTGGAGCCCCTGCATTTAAGGGGTAAACCGCATGGACCTCTGAGCGATTACCTTTCAGGTACTTAGTCATAGTATAGTGGTAAGTCTGATGAGCTTGGCAACGGCAAGCTTCAATATTATTTTGGATACAGTGAGGTCTGAGGTGACGATCATAATTTCAGTGTTAGGAATGCCCTAACGGCATGCGATGATTAATATTCTTGGCTTAGCCAATCAGTAGTGAAATCCTCTGACATTTAGTGGTGCTTTACCAGAAATCAGATGCCGCAAACATCCCAGTTTTAAATGGCGCAGCCAGTCAGGATTTTGAAGTGAACGCAGCTTCTCTAGATCTAGTCATATTCATCTTATATTTGGACGTCATTGGCTACAATCAATCCTATCCTGATTGGACATGTGACATGACAACGCTGCATCACAGTGTCTACATTGAGCTGCATCTTAGCGATCCTACAAATTTATTTATACCAATGTAACCACTAACCAGTTCATAGGTATGTATTAGCCAGGTTTAGCTCAACATCATTTCATACTGCTAGTGACTGAGCCGCTAGCTCCTATATACTTATACCTTTCTTTTTCTAACAGATGGTTCATCATTGTCAGGCTTTCAGCCAATCAAAACATTACATTGCTTGGCCACAACAGTTTGGAATATGTGTTGAATTGTATTGAAGTTGAACGCGACAAATTCCAAATATTACATTTTGTGGTTGGGGTTGGCAGTGGGGGAGTTACATGTCTGTGTGGCACCGCACACCTTTTAAAACGCTGGTGGATGGTGTGGTTTAATTGAATTATACTAATGCAAAAGATATCAATATCGTATCATAGTGTATTGACTGATGTCTTCTAAATGCAGTGTTCCTACTGCACTCTGCAGTCTGCAGTCTAGTGTCTATCTGACTGAGCAAAATTGTGTAAGTAACAAAAGGCCATGAATTATTATTTAACTCATAACCATAAGTACCTATTCAGTATTCATGAATACAGCACACCGGTTAGTGTTTTACAACCTGCTAGACTGCTATCAGTATTGACTATTGAGCTTGTTGATTGGTTTGGCAATTCAATTTTAATTAACACCTGTTTTACTTTTCAGTCCAGCTCAAGAACCAGTTTCAGATAAACCTCACTTATTTCATATTTGCATCCTATCATATAGGACCATTCAAATCCATAGCAATTAACAATAGTGGTAAAGTAAAGATGCGTACATGTGCTGGTGCGAAATAATAATAATAATAATTATTATTATTATTCTTCTTCATTTTATTATTATTATTGTTATTAGGAATATATATATTTGAATATAGCTTACAATGCAGCTGGATGCAGTAGATATTTATTTATGATTACGATGCAATATTCATTCATGTGCCTTGATCCAGAGTAAATACAAATAAAAATGTTTACATATATGATATAATATTCTGAGTTTTGCAAGTAAAATACATTTGAATCAAAGTCGTTAAGTTAGTTGAACTTGAGGTCAAAAATGAGTCGACTCAAGCAATTTTCACAAGAGTCAAAGTTGAGTCGACTAAACAAAAACAAAATCCCGCTTGAGTCAGAGTTGAGTCAGGCGTAAAGGCAAATGAGTCAAAGCTGAGTCGACTCAAACAAATAATTTTCCCGCTTGAGTCAGAGTTGAGTCAGAGTCCCTTCGTAAATGAGTCAGAGTCGAGTCAGTCTAAAAAATCTGAGTCGAGCTCAACCCTACAATGAAAGGAAGATGCTATATCCAGTTTTGTTGTGGGACCTTGCATAACCTGGACTATGTGAGTTGTGACTTCATGACACTTTTCGTTCACCTTGTGTGACCAGAAACCTCTTATATCAATTTTTCAATTTGCATTACATTATTTGCATGTTGCACCAATAACCAAAGTGGCGAAGGGTGGGGGCGTATAAAGACGCATACATCACACACCGTCGCAGCTAAAGATGCAATGTTTCGGAGATCTGTCACAGTGAAGAGAACCGTCAAACAGTCTTCTATTAAGTAATGCTTATTTACGTGTTTGTGTATTGTTATATATGTATATGGGTAGGTATACTCAGGGACAGCACCAGGAGGGAAAAACAGAGAGAAGGGCAATATTAATTAGGGTCACCATTTGGCATTGTGCTGCCGATTGCATCAAGTCAGTGACTGCTGATGGTTTCGTTGCTATCTACCCCACCATCTGTAATTTTTTGTCGGGACACATGGTGAAGGAAATTCAAGGTCACAACAAAAACCGGAAATATAACAATAGTTTCAGTGCAAATTCATCCATGTAAATATTTTTGTCATTTGGTTTATTCGAGTGCACTATTTTGAGCTCAATAAATGCCTATGCAGTCTGACCTTGAAGAAATGTCCGAAGATCTACATGACCGGAAGTCAGATCTAGATAATGTTCACACACCTGCATTCAGGGCCTGCAGTGAACCTTACATACCAATTTTGAACGAAAAATGATAGATGAGATTCTTCACCAGGAAAACAAGTTTCGAAATGACGTGTTTTCTCGGAGTCTTTTAACAATCTGTGCAGCAATTCGGCATGACCTATCAGCAAGTCTTGCACAACTACAGCAAGGACGGATCAACTATTGAGATTTGCCCGACCACTACCGAAACAAACACCGAGGAAGCAGCCCCCCCCCCCCTCCAACAACAACAAAAAAATCCACCGGGCAACAATGCCACTTAACCCGCGAGTCACTGGGGGGCTTTTATAGCCCCCCCCCCCCCCTTAGGAATATTAGGAATATCTCAACAACCAATACAGATATCGACGCCAAACTTTCAGTACCTTTCTGAGCATCATTTGTACACCTTTTGAGCAAAAATAAAGCAATTTCGTCAGACATTTTTCGAGATATAGTGAATTTAGTGACGTCACTTAACACGATTTTGACATCAAAATCAGCTACACTTTGCCAAGCTGTACAACAAATGCCGAATTTGAAGAAAAATGCAATAAAAAACGCTAAAAGGTAGAAAATTTCAAGAGCTACAAACCAGCTATCTCAAAATTTCGAATCTTTTGGTTTTTGACCCCAAAAATTGAAGAAAAAAAATTGGAAACATGCACACAAAATCAAATTTTTCAAAGATATTAAAAAAGAAAACGGAATATATGTCAGATAACGACATATGAGCAACTACCATACCAAATTTCAAAATGATATCATCTTTTTTGACTAACATGGCATATAAAGTATGGGTAAATCATGACGTCATATTTTTTAATTGCGTTTTTTGGCTTTTATTGACCAGATACAGACACATAAATGCCAGCACTGTATTTTTTTTAAGATAAAACTGATTTAGAAACATGCTTTTTCATTGCGATTTATCAATTTCAAATTTTGACCTTCAGTGACCTGAACTTGACCTGAACTTGACACTAACTTCACATAATTGAAATCAGGTGGTACAATGACTATCACTATCGAATTCTACGCGTAAAAGCATCCATAAAACATGTGCTGCATGACTTTCATAGATATTTTGTGTGTAGTGACCTTTTGTGACCTGACCTTGGATCTTTTCCAACAGTCTCACTTTAGCTCATGTGGGATATGTATACCCTTGGCAGCACTTTGAGTGATTATAGGCGCAATCGAAGGCCATGAATGGAAAGTATTGTCCATAAACTCAAATACCTCGATTTTGACGTTTGACTTGACCGTGACCTGACATGTGACCTTAATGTGAAATTTTTACATTTTTAATATATTTTAAAGTTTTTAAGTTTGTGTTAGTTTTATCTCCTTGAGTGCTTTCGAATGCCGCCTTGCGCGTCCCGCTGCGATCATTGGTTCTGAAGATACCAGGGGGGCTACCCCCCATATAATGACGTTTTGATGACGTCATGTTGGTAACAAAATTATAAATATTTGAAAAATCGTAGAAAATAGAGTTTTAAAGCAAATTGCAAACGCAATTCAACAAAGATACAAAATGGCATTCTTTTTAAAATGGCAATCTCAGATTTTCAAAATTTTGGTTTTTTGACTTCTCAAATTTTAACAAATTGATTTTTTTTTGAAAAATCCCCCCAAAAATATAATTTTCAAAGATATTAGAAAAACCGGAATATATGTGAGAGAACTGAGTATGGGCAATACTCATACCAATATCTTCATTTTTATGGGCAATTTCAAAGCAATATCTTCATTTTTGACTGAGTGATGGCTCCCTAAGTGTAAGAAACTGATGACGTCATTTTTAAAAATAACTGGTCCAAAACTGGTCTAGAAACATGCCTTTTTATTTACATTTATCAATTTCTCATTTTGAGGTTTTCTGAAGAGCAAAATCGCTGTTCTGGACGTGGTAAATCCGAGGTCATTCACTTGACCTGGAAGGTCATCCGTTGACCTGAAACCTAAAATTCGCATACTTTTAGATTCCTCTCATGACAGGCAAGGCCCTATAACAACAGGTTGGACGAAGTTTTATACCAAAATTATACCAAATTTTCCATGACATTTTATTATTTCATTCATGCAACAATTGATCGCCCTTATATTAGAAGTTTAGAAATAGAAAACATATTTTGATGACACATAATTCTTAGTTTTGTATTTATAAGAAACATTAAGAACTTTTCGTATGAAATCTGAAATATTTGACTGAACACCAAAATAGCAACTAACTTTGCCAGATCATACAATTCTTGCGCGCTAAAGACAGATGTAACGACGGCCTTGACGCAAATGAAAATGATCCGCCTGACCCGCCATATACATACCAAGGCCCATACATACGGTGTCTGGTACCGTGCTAGAAACTTAATTTGTTTTTGCTTGTCAGTATAATACGATTTTTACGAAGTTAAGTGAGTAATCATGGTTTTCTAATTAATGGAATGTACAGATCCCATCAGTGAATTTGAATACGGCGTAACAGCCGAAATATTTTTTTTTGTGGAAGATCGTGCAAAGGGAGAAATGTTCGTTGTTGTCGTTTGCTGGCAAAAGCAGTGCAGTATTTTAGTAACATATTTCATACATACAATGCTAATAATAATATTGTTAATATTTGTACATAGTTTAAGTGTACAATAATACTCATGGGCATCGCCACTGTGACTGGGGAAACTGAGGACATTGTCCCTAGTAATTTTGAGACCCCTAATCTGATCCCATGTTAGTACACCCAGACTGTGCGGGGTGGCTGTAGTGGTGCCCTGGAGGTGACGCACGGGGTGGTCCAGGGGTCCATTTTAGGGCCTGTACTGTTTTTACTCTTCACCAACGATTTGCCGCAGCATCTTCCATTCGGGAGGATCGTGATGTATGCTGACGATGCCCAGTTCATTGACGCTGACTTCCCATCAAATGTTCATGATCTGAAAAATCGTGTTGAAAGCTCTCTTGACATAGCTTTGAAGTGGTTCACACAGAACCGTCTAAAAATTAATCCGGCAAAAACAAAGATGCTCCTCCTGAGATCTCGCCGTCAAAAAGTCATCTCAGACTTCTCTGTTCATTTTGGTAATGATGAAATTTTGCCCTCACAAAGCGTCAAGGTGCTTGGTGTCGTCATCGACTCACATCTGACATGGAACTGTCACATTACGTCTGTTGTGCAGCGCTGCTACTGTGTACTGGTGGGTCTGGCGCGAATCAGACATAAGCTCCCAAAATGCATCAGACAACTGTTGATAGAGGCACTCGTCTTCCCCCACATACGTTATTGTATAACGGTGTGGGGAAACTGTTCCGCAGCACAGAAGCTGCGTGTACAAAAGGGAATCAACTTCGGTGTCCGCATCGTGACCGGACTTGGCAGGCGTGACCATGTCAGTCCGTCATTGCGTGAACTGGGGTGGCCCAATGTTGATGAAATGATCACCGAACGCGATATTGCCACAATGCGCCACCTCACAACATCCACCAGTGCCTCCGAACTATTGCGACAGCGATTGTTGCGGCGCGCCGATGTATCCGCTCGCCGCACGCGCGGCACTGAAGCCGGCCACTTCGAGCTGCCCCGCGTGCGGACAGAATTCGCCCGGCGCAGCTTTGTGTACCGAGCCACGAGCGCCTGGAACGACCTTACGCTGGAGGCTAGGCGATAGTCAATCGTGAATTTTACCGTAGATTGCGATCGGTGTCTGCGGCTGGGAGCGGCCTATGTTGCCACCTGCCACTCTTTTTGCCGCGTGTTCTGTTTTACCGTGTGTATTTTTCATCACTGTATGTTTTACTGTTTTTATCCTATTGTGTATTATTAATGTAATGACGTGGATTCCACAAAGCCATATTATGGAGGTTCCGAAATACATATCTGTATCTGTATCTGTATCTGTATCTGTATCTGTACACAAACAAAAACTTGGATTTGTCTCTACTAATTTTGAGACAGTGGTGACACCGTAATATGTTTATTGGTTCAATTTTCCTCTCTATGCATATTTTTGGCCAGAATTTTCCACTCAGCACCCCAGCTCCAAAGCAATCCTAGGACCCTGTATGGTGGTGATTGATTGTGCAACTTGCAGCAGCCACAACCTTCCAAGCTTGTGCTCTCTCTCAGCCGGCCCTGGCTTACCAACCTGGTCATGTGACCACCTGCTGCTGGTGCAGGGTCCCTGTTTAACTAAAAACAAAGCTTTAAGTGCTCTTTCCCCTCTGCTCAGTTTCCAACCCAATAAGGGTGCTTTACTGGTTTTGATGCGTTGGTATGGATCTCTGGCTGGTCTGGTGCGGATTGGTGCTGATTTCTGGTCTGCATGGTGCAGATTTTCGCTATTGGCTGGTGCGCTGCGGCAGCTCCTTGCCAAACTTTGCAGTCTAGATAATACTTATACCAACATTTGCAATTGAACATTAAAATCAAAAGTTTCAGAATGTATGTCATTTCCACATCCATGTTTGTTTATTCTGGAAGATGATTATTTTAAATTTTGGTAGTGTAAATTGCAGTTAAGTGGGGTATTCAAAGGCCTAGAAAATTCATGGTTTTGATCATTCACACTCCATTATGCTTCAACGTGCATATATTGATTTGATATTGGACCCTACTGGTGATTGTTCAGATATTTGATATTTGTAATGATCATCAGAGTTACAAATATTACATTTTGTTAGTTCATCTGTCATCATACTTGCAGTGTGCTCACCATGTATTTATTTTCACAGACTTTGCAGTTTTGAGGTTGAGCATGAGCTGGGTGTGAACCCTCTGACGCAGACATTGTCGGTGGAAGCACGGCTATCAGTGCCAGAAGACGTCGGTGCCGTGGACCACGCACTCCTTGCCGACTTCCTCGAGGAGCATCCCACAGAGGATCATCAGGTCGATTCCGACCTCCAAGAAGCCAGGTCATTTCTAGAAGAAGCCAGTCAGAGCCGTCCGACCACGTCCCTCTCTGCTGCCTCGCCGGTGGACCCGCAGCACGGTGTGTCGGCTGAGCAGTATGGCATGGCTCACGCGGCTGGCTACGTGTCAGCCAAGTGCCGCAAACTCGACCCCAGTCTGGGAGCTCCCTCGGCGTTCTCCACCGAGACAGCGTCAGCCGAGACAATGGACCCGGCTGCGGAGCCACGGTGGACTCAGTGTCCCCTCCACTAAGTAGCTGGAGAAATTCAAGGAAATGGTGGCAGCCTTCTGCACACGACAACGCCTGGAGCCGGATCGCCTCTCTCGCAGCCCGAGACTTGTCGAGTCGCTGGTGGACACTCTGAGCGAGGAGCCAGACTCTCCGGACGTTCGGATAGTGCGCAGGTTTGTCCGACTGCGCACGTTCATTCGGCTCAGCTTCGTGAACAGAATGCGCCGAGAAAAGGCGCTGGAAACGCTTGAGAAGAAGAGGAGACAGTACCTTCAGTAGCCGAGCTCCGCCGACGCGACCAACCTGTGCCGCTGCCCTCATCGCGTACTGCGCCTGGATCGGAAGGCGGCTGTTCATCAACAACTGAACGGCGGCACGCAGGATGCCTGCGGCGGCGGCGGGGACGGCGGCCTCGCCACCGCCGAGGCGCTGCTGCGTCTGCAGGCTGACATCGACTCGGAGCTGGCCGGGCGGCGGTGGCGGCAGCAGCAGTGCGGCTGTCTGGCGGCCGCCGCCTTCCAGCGGCGCGTCTGGTTCTCGTGGCCGGTGCTGCTGCTCTCCGCTCTGGTGGCCACCGCGCTTCTGGTGAGCGCCGCGCTCGCCTCGGACGGCGGCGCCGGGGAGGCGGTGGTAGTGGTGCTGGCGCTGGCCGCGGCCAACGCTGCGCTCTGTCTGGCAGCGGCCGCTGGCCGACGCCGTCGGCGAGCGAGCGGGCGCTGGCCGACGGCGAGCTGACCGCTAAGGCTGGCCGAACGGTTGGGACGCGCGGCGGCGACGGCAGCCGACTCCGGCGGCTGGGCAGAGGCCAAGTACCGGCACCTGCACGCGCCACCCTCGCCCTGCATCGGACTGCAGTGGACGTACCGCGACGGCAGGCTGGTCAACCTGCCGGCTCCGCTGCTGACTCGCGGAGACTGAACTCGTCGTTCTGAGGCGGCGGGCGGTGGTGGGTAGCACGGTGAGCGGTGGACAGTGGTGGCGGCGGGTAACGGTGGATGGTGTCAGAGTGGTGGTGCTGGTGGAACTGACTGTGTGTGTGTGTGTGTGTTCGGTACGGTTTTCGGCAGGGTGCTGTGGGAAGCTCATTGATGCGGTGTTGAGGGAAGCTGCGGCTGTTGGTGGTCCTCCCTGTATGCCGTGTACTGTCACTGAGTGAAACGGTGGATACCGGCGTTGGCAGGCCGGCGAGAAGAAATACTCTGGTGTGTGCTGTTGTAGCGTAGGCTCGACCCTAGCTGGGCCTATTGCATGTTGGAATTAGATGCCCCCAGGTTGTATGCTAGACTAGCGAAGCCGTCCTCCAACATGTAAACATACAGGCATAGTGTAATTTGCTGCTCGTAGAAGCATTTCACTTCCGTAATACATATATTGTACGCAGTTTTTCTTCTTCTTATGGCCAGACTAAAAGATTGATTTTTAGTCGATTTAGCTTACGATGTGTATATTATGTGTTCTATCTCGTTTCTCTCAGCAGACTGGTTATTGATTCAACTGTTTTTGGAACGATTCAATCATGATTCATTTTGGAATCTGAATGATTCAATCACCGTTCGATTCACGGATAACATTTTGGGAATTGATTCTTTCCGATTCAAAGAATCAAAACAAATATTTGAATTGATTCAAGTTTGATTCAACATTTACATATATGTGGTGAATTTATGTAAAATTAATAAAAATGGAAACATACATATATATGATCAGTAAAACATTGTTACAGCAATACTATTTCAGTATAAATGAATGTAGCCACTGGGACTGCATGTATTTGCACAATTTACCAGGGTACTTGAATCGTTAAATCTTTTGATTCAATCAGCCTTGATTTGATGCGGGTTTCGATTCAATCACGATTCATGAATCAAAAGATCTGGTGGTGAATCAATTACTTTTTTATTCTAGGAATTTTGATTGAACGATTCCAATCGATTCAATCAGTGTCGAATCAATAACCAGTCTGTCTCTCAGGCCGCGTAGATAACGCGCTTCTTCGTTATTTTGTAGCGTATTCTGTTGGCGCGACGTGTAGTCAGTATCTTTGCCAGTTTCTGCTTTCTGCTGCCTGTTGTCTATGGGTATGTGCCATGATTTCGAAGGAATGTGTTGCAGGATGTGCTCAAGTAATGCAATGGAATGTGATACGTGTGTGGGGAAGTTCGGCACTATTTGCGTGCCATATGTGATCGAATATATGTAGTAAACAGTCACAATGTCTGATGCTGGTCATGAATTGTCGTGATTGCGGAAAGGGAAGAGGTTGTAACCAGTGGCGGCTCGTGGTCCTCAAGAAACTGAGGCCCAACGTCCAAGTCCGAAAGTCGCAACGGGAAGGATACGTCCGTATGCCCGTATGCAATACTGCAATTTTCAAATATCTCCGACAAATACTGTGGCATTGGAACGACCTCAAACATTTTTGGAGGTAAGGTCACTTGACATGACCTGGTAACCTGACCTGAGATGACGTGAGGTCAAAATGTTAACACAATGTGGGTAATTGATGCCAGAATAGCTGTGCCAAATTTTGCGCTGCTACGCGTCGCAGTTTTCCTGCTATTCCCGAAAGACTTAAGGATGGGGTCGACATGACCCCCTCCCAACCAGGGCGAGGGTTAATCTATTCGTCAAATTCAAATATTTTCTTAACCTAAAAAAACGCTACCCTACATAATTATCTTATCTATATCAACTCTGTAATTCATCCATCCGTCGAGTTTAAACTAAACCGTACTCCAAACCGTACATTCCAAAGTGGCTCATGACATTTGGGGGAAAATCGTACTACATGGTACCAAAAGTCGCCCTTAGTGGCTGGCTTACATGATGCTGGTAAACGTCTTGCCATTGAAGTAGATGACCCGTTATGTATATATCGACCCCGGATCTGGATAGAAGAAGCAGTAGCGAACATGACAACATTCATTTTTCAAATAAATAGTATTTAGAAATGTTCGAAACTCAATATGGAAAACTCCTCTACCTCCATAGCCTTAACATGTAAATGCCCTCGGGCGTCCTCGCGGTGACGTCACGGGGGGATTGCCAGACCTAGTCGGAACTAAACTTCGCCACGGCCTGATGACAGGCAACATGCTGGTACTCACCGCATTGCTCTAAGTTGCTTGGTTTGGAAGTTAACAGGGGGCCTGTCAGGCCCCCCGTAGGGCGAAGGTGAAAAAAGCTCCCGTAGGGCGAGGTTTAAGCGTGTCCGATTTCACCTGCAAAATTTGGTTCCCGAAACTCCCCCCATTAGATAAAAAAATACATTTGCACCACTCATGATTGGCACACATTCGTAAAATTGGAGTTACCGCATCACTATTTAGAATTACTTCTTTGCGGACTATGATTTGCTTTTGAATATTCCAAACTCAATACCACCATTCCGTCAGTGCACTTTAAAATTAAAATGCGTATACAGTTAATCATATTTTCTATTATTTTGATGGCTGCCATGATGGACATTATTGTCAAAAGTTGTGTTAAAATGATCAATAACATGTCAAAAATGTATTTTAGTGGTCAAATTAATAATTAATTAATAATTAAATTATGAATTAAATTATTAAATTAATATTTAATATTTAAATTTAATTATTCATTTGACCACTAAAATACATTTTTGGCATGGTATTGATCATTTTAACACAACTTTTGACAATCATATTTTCAACAACGATAGCCTCCTTCATAATAAAACATGAATAAAACAGCAAGAATGACTATGGCCCGACTTTGGGGCCGTAGGAGATTTGTGTCCAATACCGTATAACACAGATAGACTTTTCAAGGTCAAGTCTCGGCGAATTCGGACGCTTCGGCTTTGGGCGGGCGCCAATTTCACAGCCAAACTGGATCAGAGCGGCCATCATGAATCTAGTTCTGCGCACAGCTGGGAACAACGTTTTGGAGTC
>JAXIVJ010002664.1:0-40000 GCA_036785665.1 Chirona hameri | reverse complement strand
CTAATATTGGTAGTTTTTGCCCCCCTGCCACACATTTTGATCTTTTTTTTATTTTTCAGAAATGTAGATCATGTTGCGGGGCATCAAACGCCGTTTGATTTGTGAAAATCGGACGGGTAGATCTCGAGATCTCGGGGGGGGGGGGTGAATTCGCCTCCCCCCCTGCCACTAATAGGGGTAGCCTGTAGCCTGCCACTAATAGGGTTAATGGAGTCAATTTTCCCATTTTCCAAATTTGTATGAGCAATTGCGAAACTTGTGTCATGCCTTGAAGCGGCGCGAAATTTTCCGGTTTTTGACTGTGGATAGCTGGATTTTGACTGCTGCAAAGGCAATTTTTACGATTTTACGATAAATTGGGAACGCGCGCGGAGGGGGGGGGGAGACACTTGTATTGAATGCCCCCCACACACACACACACACACACACACACACAGATTTCTGTGCGGGGGGCCCCTGATGCCCCCCCCCCCCTGGATCTGCCAGTGTATGAGACCATGGGGGCAGCAGTTGCTTATTCTCTGGTAGGGCACCTTTTCTCCTCCATATGGTCGGCATATGCTACTAAGGAAGCCCACTGTCCGACTTAGTGGGCGGCTGTTCTTCCCAATGGGGAGGCACTAGCTGCTTATGGACAATGAGCATTTGCACAATTTAGAGGGCGCCTGTTTTACCCCGTGGGGGCGGCATTTGCTTATTAGTGTCCGGTAGGGTGCCTGTTCTGCTCCATGGGGGCGGCATTTGCTTCTAGTGGTGCCTATCCTGTTCCTAAGTCGCCATTTACTTCTAGGAGTGCTATTTGCCCGATTCCCAGGAGTGTCTGTCAGTGGCGTGCGCAGCAATTCACAAAGAACCAGGTCATTGCCGTAAGGCCTGAGGGGCGCCACCCGATCGACAGGGGCGCCATCAATATTGGCGAAAATTTTGTAGGGGGGCGCCTCTCCTTCCGTACCGTGAAGGAGAGGCGACCCCCCCCCCCCCGTCACTAGCCGGAAGAGCGCCGTCACTGGCCAGGGGCGCCGTCACGGGCGAAGAGGGGCAGTCACTAGTCGGAGGGGCGCCGTCACTCGCCGGAGGGGCGCCGTCACTCGCCGGAGGGGCGCCGTCACTGGCCAGAGGGGCGCCGTCATGGTTCGGAGAGTGGCAGTCACTAGTCGGAGGGACGCCGTCACTCGCTGGAGGGACGCCGTCACTCGCCGGAGGGGGCGCGGTCACTGGCGGGAGAGGCGCCGTCACTGGCCGGAGGGTGCCGTCACTGGTCGGAGCCCGGAGGGACGCCGTCATTCGCCGGAGGGGCGCGGCCACTGATCGGAGGGGCGCCATCAATGGCCGGAGGGGCGCCATCACTGGGCGGAGGGGCGCTGTCACTGGCCGGAGGGGCGCCTTCAATGGCCGGAGGGGCGCCGTCACTGGACGGAGGGGCGCCATCACAGGACGGAGGGGCGCCTCCACTGGCCGGAGGGGCGCCGTCACTGGTAGGAGGGGCGCCGTCACTAGCTGGAGGGGCGCCGTCACTGTCCGGAGGTGCGCCGTCACTGGTCGGAGGTGCGCCGTCACTGGTCGGAGGGGCGCCGTCACTGGTCGGAGGGGCGCCGTCACTGACCGGAGGGGCCCGTCACTGGTCAGAGGAGCGCCGTCACTGGCCGGAGGGGCGCCGTCACTGGCCGGAGGGGCGCCGTCACTGACAGGAGGGGGCGCCGTCACTGGCCGGAGGGGCGCCGTCACTGGCCGGAGGGGCGCCGTCACTGGCCGGAGGGGCGCCGTCACTGGCCGGAGGGGCGCCGGCATGGTCGTAGGGGCGCCGTCACTAGCCGGAGGGGTGTCGTCACTGGCCGGAGGGTCGCCGTCACTGACCGGAGGGGGCGCCGTCACTAGTCGGAGGGGCGCCGTCACTGCCCGGAGGGGCGCCGTCACTGATCGGAGGGGCGCCAGCTTTGCATGGGCGCCTCGGGTCCAAAGGACCAGGCCATGGCCTGAATAACCGTATACTATGTACGCCGCCGGTGCCTATCCTGTTGGCGGTGCTAATGGCAACAACAACAAAAATGAGTCCGGGGGGGGGGGGCGCCTTCGGCGTCCGTCAAAAACGGTACGGGCATTCCGTGCCGTCCGTATAGGTGGTTGCGCCCCTGCTCTTGTGTGTTGTTAAATGTAATCACAAACTGTGTTGCAGATTGAAGGCGGTGGCTGCGGCCTCCGCGGGGAGTCACCCCGTACTGGTTGAGCAAGGTGATGTGGAGCTTCACCATGAAGACGATTTTTAAACAAATTTACATCGCTGGATTCCGCGTGAGCTCAGCTTTCGAATAGTGCATCTTCCGTAGTTTGACCCCTCCGAACCCTTCCAACGAACCGTGCCATGTCGCTATCTTTTTTACCGAGCTGTGTGAAGACATGTGATATCACACCCGTGCATATCGTTCACTATGTGTAATAAAGTCGAGAAAATGCCCGATTTTCCTTGTAGATGCCGTTCGACGAATTTGAGATAGAATACTGCGTGTAACTTTGTAATGCCACATCATATATTTGTACTCACGGTGAACTTTCACACTAACATCATTCCAGCACTGAGAGCAGTACACCTGACATTGTACATTGCAGTGCAAATGTTCTGACCACTTCCTCGGCACCACCGAGGTCGGTCTGTCGGTGCTGCACGCAGTGGAATCCAATACAACTATTATAGCCCTCGCCCCCGATATCGGGGGTGAGGGCATACATAGTTGCATTGGATTCCACTGCGTGCAGCACCGACAGACCGACAGGTGGTGCCGAGAAAGTGGTCAGAACATGTGAGGTACTGTACTGTACGTGCGTTACAAAGACGTTGACAAAGTGAGTGTTTTATTATTAGCTTCAGGAAAAGGCTTGTACAAGACAAACTAGTACAAACGATACGCTTGTATAGCGTTACACAGTACAAAGGTAATCATTGTACCTCAGAAACAAGTCCGAGGGAAAGGATGGTAAAACTTACGAGCCATTAGTTTGTAAGGTGACACGGCAATGCCTATGCGAAATGGATCCAAACTTGTTAACAACCCTTTGGTTGGTAGAAAATTTCGTAAACTTGTAGATTAACTATCCAGTAGTTGGTGAGATGACAAGGCAACGCCTATGCCAAATGGATCCAAACTTGTAAACAAGTCTTTGGCTTGTAGATTTGGTTTACAGTGTTCCTTCGCCAAAAAATCAAATATATTCGGCTGGAAAGTCTTTTCAGTCAAGAAAACTTGCAGATAGGGGTTTCCCAACACGGGCTACAAAACTGCTATCTCAGTTTAAAACTAATGTTGAAGGTGAACTATTTCCTTTAACTGGGGAGGTGAATTTCTGAACTATTACCAGAGAATGTAGGTAGGTACTTACATATTTGTTTTGTGGAAGAAATCCAAAGTTAGAACTCTTGCACATTCTCCTACACCAATGTTGATGTGAGTGATAAATTGAAACCAATTTCCAATGATTTTAATTGAATTTACAATGACAATGAAACCAATGATTTACATACTTGACCTACTCAGTACAAAATCAACAACACTTATCACTTATAAACCTCTACAAACACAATCACCAACACTACACTGGATTTACATTTATTTTACATTTATGTTACAAGCCTTTAAATATTAATTTACTAAGAATTAAAATCTTAACAACTAAACCCAGTTACAGGAAATAGTTCACCTTCAATATTAGTTTTAAACTGAGATAGCAGTTTTGTAGCCCTTGTTGGGAAACCCCAATCTGCAAGTTTTCTTGACTGAAAAGACTCTCCAGCCGAATATATTTGAGTTTTTGGCGAAGGAATGCGGTGCTGGCGAAAGAATGTTGTACTGGTTCTAGCCCGGGCAGGGTACTGGTTATAGGTTCTACCATCAGCCAATCAGCTTGCAGCTGGTGCTAGCAAGCGAATCGCCGGCCGCCGGTTGGCACATCTCCAATGCGAGTATATCTTTAAGCGACTACTTTCGAATCTGATTGGCTGAACCATTTTTTACATTCGCGTGACGTCAGGACTCTGACTCAGAGAGTATGCATATAGTTTTGATAAACAATACGAATGTACGGCCTTCTTTCCTGAATCGGCGCGATATAAGGCCATTTTTGACAATATAAAAAGAAATTGTATTACAAAATATAATCAAATAGTGTTGGGTAAAAAATTTACAAGGTGAACTATTTCCTTTAAAGTTCAATGGAAATGTGTAAAGTGTAAACAATCTATAAAAAAAAAATACCGTGTTTCGCTAGCGCCGGCGTTGCCGACAGAGGTATTTTGACCAATCAGACACAGCCATTTCTGCTGCTGAAACTAATCTGTCAGCAGATTAGCGTTATATCGTAATCGTATCGTTATTGGTGTGTGACGTCACCAATATCAGCTGTTTGCGTCTATAAAAAAAAATAACAGCCGGCGCCGTCAGTTTTTTGTTTGTTGGTGAAACCCGTCTCATGTCCGCAGTTTTTTTTAACGGCGATTATTTTTCTGCGTGCGGTGATTATTTTTTGGGTAAAACTGGCCTCTGGTCATCAGTTGGTAGACAAAACGCGCATTTGTATCGTTGAGTGTAGCTTATGGCAAAAGGACGGTTGGTAATAATGAGGCGGAACCGTTTACACGTAAGTACATAAGCGTATTTATACCTTTGAATCCGTAGCGTATGCATTTTTGCAAATATAAAACCGGGCCGTTTACGAAAATGGACAGTTTTTGACCGCAGAGAACAAGATTACCCAAGATTCAAGCGTACCCAAGATTCACTCCAGGGAGGGGGCAATTTTTGCTCAGGGGGTATAAAGTACCCCCACCAAAAATTTGGCCCACTATATTTTTAGAAGGGCCGTTTTCACCATTTTTCTCTTTAAAAAAAATCGAACAAAGGGGGCACGTGCAGACCTCCAGGGGGGGGGGCAATTGCACAGTTTGCCCCCCCCCCCCCCCCCCCTTGTGTACGCCTATGTCCGTGGCACAGCCCTTGGTAATAATAAACATGCTTGCATAAGACGAGCTGAGGTGACAGAATTCCATCGTTCAGAGCATTGTCAGCACGCTGGGAACCGGTACGTGTGATCGGCCAGTGTGCTGGCGGTGGCGGTGCTGGCGGTGCTGTGCCGGTCACGCTGCTGCTGCTGCTGCTGCTGCTGCTGCCACGCCGCACCAGCCGTCAGACAGTCACCGGAAGTCTGGCGCCACCGGGACGGCCGGCCGCGCCATCACCTGGCCGGGCAGTCACGCTCCGACGCGCCGCAGCTCACAGCTCTGCCCAGCTCTGTCCGCTGACATCTACCAGCTCTGACGCCCTGCAGCTCTGTCTATAGCTCCTCCCAGCCAGTGGCGGATCTACGGTTGGGCAAAATGGGCAATTGCCCCCCCCCCCCCCCCCCCAAACGAAATATCGGTAGGCAAACGTATGTTTTTGCCCCCCCCCCCAACCGATCCGGTAGGTTGTGATTTTTGTCCTGGTACAGTGGCGGATAAATCTTTCTTCGAAAATACGATTTTTTACATGGGGAGACACCAAAAAAAAAACACAGCAAGACAACCAAAAAAAAATTGGCGTCCGACCATTTTTATTTTTCTTGAAAAGTTGTGCTCTGTGTGTTTTAAGGGCCCGCCCAATGGTGGTAACAAAAAAAAATCACCCAAAATACATTTTCCAAGATACGGCCTTCCCTATTTTCCCAAGTTCACTGTTCAGGCCTAATTTTGACGACCAATAACTCAGAGACTAAAAAAGCGATTTTGATTTAAAAAAAATTGGATCAGGACTAGTCGAGGAACTATTTGGCAATCACGGAGTTTCGATTTTTTCACGTGATTTCGTGACCTACTTTTTGCGCCGTGACCTGTTGGAAACTGAAATTAACATTTCCGTTTGATGAAGATTTGAGCTTCGTTGATGTCCTTTCGTATAAAAAAAATAAAGAAGTGGGGTTCGACCTGTAAAAATCATTTTTGAGTCTTGCAATGCTGACATAATACGCTGTTTGGGCGTAGTCCGTCGATAACGTCGCATCTATTTGACATACGCTTTCGAAACAAAGTCCAGAGTGACTCCTGACGACGATACCTCTCGGTTGGTGCCGGTTATACCGACATCAGGTCGCCATATGACCTGCCAGGCCAACACAACATAACGTACCCAAACAGCGTATTGTGTGCATTGCAAGGCTCAAAAGTAGTTTTTACAGGTCGAAGCCCACTTTTTATATTTTTATACGAAAGGACATCGATGGAACTCAAATCGGCATCAGACGAGAAAAAAAAAACATAATTTCAGTTTCATAATTTCATTTTGCGCCGTGATCAAGGTCACTGCGCAAAATGTAGGTCACGAGGTCACGTGACAAAATGAAAATAGAAAATCCGAGATTGCCAAATTGTTCTTTGACTAATTCCGATCAAAAAAAAAATCGCTTCTTTAGTCTCGGAGTTATTGGTCGTCACAATTAGGCCTGCACAGTGAACTTGGGGAGATTTTCGAAAGCCTTATCTTGTTGGTTTTTGTCACCACCAATGAATTCTTCGCCCTTGAAACCCTCAGTGCACAACTTTTCAAGAAAATTACAAATGGTCGGATGGCAAATTTGAAGAACATTTTTGTCTTACAGTGAAAGTCTCCAAAAGTAGATTTTACAGGTCAAACCTCACTTTTTTATTTTGTTATACGAAAGTGAAGAATGAAGCTCAAATCGTCATCAGACAAAAATGTTAATTTCAGTTTTCAACAGGTCAAGGTCACGGCGCAAAAAGTAGGTCACGAGGTCATGTGACAAAATAAACACAACAAAAATCGAAAATCCGTGATTGCCAAACTGTTCTTCCACTAATCCTGATCCAAATAAAAACAAAACGTTTTTTTCTTTGCCTCGGAGTTATTGGTCGTCAAAATTAGGCCTGCACAGTGAACTTGGGAAAATACGGAAGGCCGTATTTTGGAGAGAAAAAAAAATGGGGAATTTTTTTGGTCACCACCAATTAATTCACCGCCCTTGAAACCCCAATGCACAACTTTTCAAGAAAATTAAAAATGGTAAGACGGCACCCACCGGTTGTCTTACTGTGGAATGCCCCATATGTGATCTTAGGTCAGATCACGTGATTTTATCATGTGCCATTTAAAATTCGGAATTTGTTTCTTGCCAGAATCGACTTCGATATATTGGCCTTCGATGGTAAGAAATTAGAGATAGGTTTTTTTCTATGGATTTTTTCTGTGTGTGAAAAATCATGGTCTTTGGTAATAACTTTCCACATAATTATTGTGCTAGAGAGCTTAACTCAACGGCATTATATCTGCCTCGTTGAGCTGCATTCAATGATGCATAGCATGACCCCGCAGGTCACTCCATGACCTCAAGGTCACGTCCCCTGAGGTTGATTTACCAAATGACCTGGCTTGATTATACAATAGATAATTTGTTGACATTTTTCGTTTTATTTCGCACAATTGAACGTTTTTCTCTCTCTGGAAGACATTTTTAGCTATTTTTATCACATTCTCGGTCTGGAAATAGAGAGGAGAAAAATATATATCTTGAGGACCCACAGACGCCTCTATCGGCGAAATATTTAATTATGTAATCATGTGATCTTGATCACTGAGCGAAATAGGTTGGCACATGATTCAAAGGGCCCTCCTATTCCCTCCCTCCTATTCCACCTAAGAAAAATCACAAATTATAACTGAGAACATAACGAAATCACGTGGCCTGACCTGAGGTCACATGCCAAAATTTCGACACTTTTCCATTCGAGTTCTCACACCAAATTACATTACATTAATTTGTGGTTCATGGCGATTCTGATGATACATAGTTTTATATCATTCGAATTATTTATAGGATATATCCCGATATGATATATATTGCCCGAAGAAAATTAAACCTTTGTGCGACATTAACCCTCGCCCTACCCTCCTAACCTAACCCTCCTAAAACGACCCCCCTGAGGTTTTTCTTGCATATTTTTTTTACACATGCGGCGCATCTTGCTTAACTTTTTTAGTATCTGAGTATACAACAATTATACGTATGCTGTAAAAATGTCATTGAAATTGGTCGAAAAATTTGGTAGATAATGATTTTTTGATGACGTCATGTTGGTGGAAAAACGATAAATGTTCGAAAAATCGTAGAAAACAGAGTTTTGAAGCAAATTACAAACACAATTAAGCAAAGATATCAAATGTCTTTTTCTTTAAAATGGAAATCTCGGATTTGCAAAAAAACAAAATTACCCCTAAAATGAACATTTTTTTTTTTAAATCACCACAAAATCAAAATTTTCAAAGATGTAAAAAAAAACGGAATGTATGTGAGAGAACTGAGTATGGATAATACTCAAACCAAATTTCAAAGCAATATCTCTTTTTTTGACTGAGTGATGGCTCCCTAAGTGTAAGAAACTCATGATGTCATTTTTTTAATAACTTTTTTCGACTTTTTTTGACCAGATACGAATAAATAGTTACCTTTTCTGTATTTATGAGACAAAACTGGTCTAGGAACATGCCTTTTTATTTACATTTATCAATTTATAATTTTGAGGTTTTCTGACAGAGCAAAATCGCTGTTCTGGACGTGGTCGATCGCGGTCATTCACTTGACCTGGAAGGTCACTCGTTGACCTGAAACCTAAAAATTGCATACCGTTAGATTCCAAACATGACAGGCAACATGTTAGTTCTTACCGCGTTGCTCTATCTTGCTTGGTTTGGAAGTTCACAGGGGGTCTTTTTAGGACGAAGTAGGGCGAAGGTGAAAAAAGCTCCCGTAGGGCGAGGGTTAAAGAGATGTCTAAGGTTATAACTCGAAAACCATTCGACGGACGGGGCTGAAAATTTTACAGCGTGAATGTACGGCCCAGATAACCGCCGACACCTAGTTGAATCGAAATGTGAGAAGTAGGATGTTATGGTTTGGTCGATCTGACGTGGACTGCACCGGGTGACCTCTGCTCACGTGACCTTGAGGTCGCAGAGCGACTACAGGGGTGATGCATATCATTGAAAGCAGGTCCACGAGATAACTAAGCATAATATCGTTTAATTGAGCTATCTAGCACGATTACGTGCAAAGTTACTACCAAAGACGTGCTGGTGACCATGATTTTTCCCAATACAAAAATATAAATATATTTAGAAGAAAAAACTATACCAACTTTTTAAACATCGAAGGTTTATGTATCGATGTCCATTCTGGCATGGAAAAAATCTGAATTTTAAAATACCAAATATTATCAAATCACATGATTTGACCTGAGATCACGTGTTGAAATAGCAAAATTTCAGAATTTCCAAAAATGAATTACATCATAATAATCTATTGTTCCTGATGATTCTGGTGATTACCGAGGGGGCGCGAAGCGCCCGTGAGGTTTCTCGTCAACTTACTAGAAATTTACATTTGACCCGGCCCGACACGGCCCGACACGGCCCGTCAAGGCCCGACACGGCCGTACAGACGCTTTTCGGAAGCTAATAACTTTGCAACCATTGCTCCGATTGAGATCGGATTTTCACCATTGGATAGGTCCATCAAATCATTTTGTTTGGCATGGTGCGTTCTGATAGAGGTGGTACCACAGCGCATGGCAGTTGGCACCCGCAAACGTCGAAATGACCACAAATAATTGTTGATCAAAAATGACTGTATTAATCTAAGCATTAAATTATACGATGAAGCATGCAGCGCCCAGGACCTACTTCCTTTTGACAGATTCGAGAAAGGAGATCGTGAACAATTTAACACAACTTAATTTTGATGTTGGCATGCATTGAGGCCTGGCAATTTTTCTGGACGATTAAAAGGACTAAAAGGACTATGTGTTACTACCACGTGTACTCCCTAACCGTTTCATATTTCAAACTTGTTTTACCTTTACCAGAGCGCACCCGCTCGGTCATCGCCCAAAAAAGGCGTTTTACTGGTATATAGGTTTATATGACTCGCATAATTACCAAGCGGGCGCGAAGCGCCCGTGAGGTTTCTCGTCAACTTACTAGACAAATTTACATTTGACCCGGCCCGACCCGGCCCGACCCGGCCCGACCCGGCCCGACCCGGCCATACAGACATTTTTCGGAAGCTAATAACTTTGCAACCACTGCGCCGATTGAGATTGGGTTTTCACCATTGGATAGGTCCATCAAATCAATTTTGCTTTTGGTATAGTGCGTTCTGATCGAGGTGATAACACAGTACGTGGCAGCAGATACGTAGGAACGTCACGAAAAGTGAGGGGGCCAGTGAAGCTGTGATATCGTTTTGAGAGTACCCCAAAACGATATGGAATATTTCTTTGCATATTTGGGCTGTTCTCGTCTTAGCGAACCTTTTGCCATCAAAAACTTTACTCACCAAGCAAAGATAAAGATTTTAGCTAAAAAAATGGCCGAAAAGTGACGGGGCCATGGCCCCCTGTTCCTACGCCTATGCGTGGCAGTTCGCACACGCGAACGTCGAAATGAACAAAAAAACTTGCAAAAATGATTCTTGATCAAAAATGGCTGTATTATTCTAAGCATTAATTTATACGCTGAAGCATGCAGCGCTCAGGACGTACTCCCTTTTGGCGGATTTGAGAAAGGAGATCATGAACAATACAACTTAATTTTTATGTTGGCATGCATTGAGGCCTGGCAATTTTTCTGGAGGACTAAAATGACTGTGTTACTACCACGTGTGCTCCCTTACCGTTTCATATTGCAAACCTGTTTTAGCTTTACCAGAGCGCGCTCGCTCGGTCATCGCCCAAAAAGGCGTTTTACTGGTCAACTTACTAGACAAATTTACATTTGACCCGGCCCGAACCGGCCCGAACCGGTCGTACAGACGCTTTTCGGAAGCTAATAACCTTGCAACCACTGCTCTGATTGAGATCGGGTTTTCACCATTGAATAGGACCATCAAATACATTTTTATGTTTGTATAGTGCGTTCTGATAGGGTGGTACCACAGCGCGTGGCACATGCAAACGTCGAAATAAACCCAAATCATTCTTGATAAAAATGGCTTGATTTATCCAAGCATTAATTTATAGGATGAAGCATTCAGCGCTCAGGACATACTCCCTTTTGGCAGATTCGAGAAAGAAGATCATGATACATGTAATACAACTTATTTTGTATGTAGTTTGTCCCAGGACAGCAACAGATACCGCTCGGTTACCGCCGATTAAGGCGTTTTACTGTTTTAGATGGGAGATATTGTCTGCTGAAAATTTCAGTTTGCTTGACATTACAAAGTTGCCTGAGGCTGTAGCTCGAAAACCATTTGACGGACGAGGCTGAAAGTTCACAGCGTGAATTAACCCAGATAACCCCAGACACGTAGTTTTATCGAAATATGAGATGTAGTGTTATTTAGAGATTGTTTTGGTCGATCTGTGGAATGCCCCAATTGCCCCCCCCCCCCCCCAGCGAAAAATCGGTAGGCAAATACATATCCCCAACCGTTCCGGGAGGTTGTGATTTTTGTTCCAGGAAGGCGAGATTTACTCCCCTCCCCCGCTCAACGAAATGTTCGTGCTGACACCCCCCCCCCCCTCCCCCGCTCAAAGACCTTTCCCGCTGACGATCCGACGCCACCCCCATCCCCCCTCCCGCTCAACGACTCTGCGCTGACGACCCGACGCCACCCCCCCCCCCCCCGTCCGGTCAACAACTTTTCGCTGACGAAACGGAGCGAAATGTTTTGCCCCCCCAAACTCGAAACCTAGATCCGCCACTGCTCCCAGCTCTGTCTATAGCTACTCCTCCCAGCTCTGCCCACACCTTCTATATCAGATCTATTGACAGCTCCACACCAGCTGCCCTGATGCACTGCGCTAGGAAGCAGGGCTGGGGAGTCGGAGTCGGAGTCGGAGTCGGTAAAATGTTGCCGACTCCTACTCCGGCTGTCAATCATCGGCAGCGCATGGCGCATTTTAGCAGCGCATTTTAGCGAACCACCGGTGGCGATGACTAAAAAATATGTCTCTTCGACTTTGTTTGCTTCGAATCTCTTGCCATTCAATGATTTGCAATGAGGTGTGCAGTGTGCACCACGGTAGGCGAAATAGAACTTGGGGTCCGTCGTCCGATTCAGATCCGAAATGGCACCCCGAGGAATTTAAGCAACGATAACGATAAGTCACTCTGTTAAAAAAAAATCGGTTTAAAGTGACGTGCGGCTTGCTCAGGTGAGTCAAACGTTGACCCACCCAGCTATAACATTGCATTATTGCTTAACCCGCGCACTGCAGGGGCTTTGCGCCGAACACGAACGGCAGGGGGGTTGATTTCCGCCCCCCCCCCCCCTGAGATCTCGAAAACTACGCTACGTAGCGAGAAGCGGAAAAAGGCATTTGATAGCTTGGTACATGTTCTATCGAAAGTATTTCAGTGTTATTTTAGGTCAGGTCAAAATTGAGGTCACCAGAGGTCATCAAAGGTCAAATTTTCCAGTTTTTTTTCCTGTTTTAGGACATCGCTCCAGTAATTCCCATATATCTAAAAAACAATGCTAGTTAGAAACAAACGGAAAAAAAAGCAAACGCCAGCCAGTGAAATTTATAATCGCTAATGCGCCATCAGATTTGATCTCAGGTCAATATGTGAGGCTCCAGAGGTCAAAAAGGGGGAAAATGCCGTTTTTTTGCTAAATCGTTTTTTGCTATTAACTTTTTATTTAATAAAGATAACGTAAACTGTTTTCTTACGCCATTGTGTTTATATTGTCAAGGCGCTTCGAATGATATACATGGTGACCTTGTTAAGACAACTTAACAATTTGACCTCAGGTCAAGGTCAAGTGGTGACCCAAGTAGGGCATGTTGCACATGGGAAGACGTATCTCGACGAGACAAACACATTGATGTCTGTTTTACTTCTCTATCTTCGTTATGTCGGGAGTTATTGACAACAAAATTATGGTGACCTCGCATGACCTCAAATGACCCAATAGGGGTCACTGAACAAAAATTACACTTGGATCATCAAGAATATCCTATAATATCATGATCCAGAAGTAATTGGACTAATATCATGCATATTCTTGAAATAGGAAGCATTTGTATATTTCCCCATTGACTTATTATGGGGAGGTTACGAAATTGACCTGACCTTAAGTCACCGATATCAAAATTACGGGATAAACAAATTGTAAGCACTTATGCCCTCATGACATCCTGTAAGTTTCAAACTGATTGGTGAAAAACTCTGGCTTTGGCACAACTGCAAACAGTTTTGGAGGTGGGGTCACTTGACCTGGTCTGGTGACCTGACCTGAGATGACCCGAGGTTTTTTTTCTTCTCAAAGTGTGCGCAATTGATGTCCTAACAGGTGTGCCAAAACCCGGCGGCGCTGCGCGCCGCCGTTTTTTCGCTATCTTTGAAAAACCTGAGGGGGGACGGAAATCAACCCCCTGCAGTGCGCGGGTTAATATGCATGTGGATGCTTGGTACGTTGTCAGCGTTGTCACAAGACACGATAAGTTATTATTTTTGGAATACAAAATTGTAGAATTAAAATTAAAATGTTATGGTCAGATAATGTCTATCAACTGCATTACCGAGCGGACGCGAAGTCTTCCGTCAACTAGGTGGGAAAATCGACGCATTAGCCGCCCGACTGTTGCCATGGTTTTCAAAGGCTTATTTCTTCACAACTACTCGGTCGATTTGACTGAAAATTGCATACAGAAATGTTAATGTCGTACAAATATCGCATTAAATTTCTGAATTTCTGCGTTGTCTGGTTTAGGAGCAGGGCTCGCTGACACACAACACTGGTGCGGTCGGATCACTTCCCTATCATGGTGGTGATTGCGGAACTTGCGGCCACGAGTCACGACCCACCGGCTAACCTGGCCGGTCACGTGACCGCCTGCAGCCGGCGAAAGACGGATACCGTGGTCGCCGACCCTGACATCTCCTGTTTAACTCAACGCAAAGCAAAGCTCACATTACCAAGTAAATGTTAAAGGGACATTGCCACTTCGCAGGCCAATATGGAGTTTTTGGTGTGTATCGGTTGATTAAACGTGCCCGATTTAACCTGCAAAATTTGGTTCCCGAAACTCTCCCCATTAGATCAAAAATTACATTTGCACCACTCATGCTTGCCAAGCATTCGTAAAATTGGAGTCGCCACATCACTATTTATAGTCACTTCTTTGCGGACTGTCATTTTCTTTTGAATGTTGCAAACCCAACATCACCATTCCGTCAGTGCACTTTAAAATTAAAAAGCGTATGCAGTTATTTATATTTTCAACAGCCTTAGCCTCTTTCATAATAAACAGCAAGAATTGTTATGGCTCGACTTTGGGACCGTAGGAGTTGTGACCTATACCTTATAACACAGATAGACTTTTCAAGGTCAAGCCTCGGCGAATTCGGACGCTTCGGCTTTGGGCGGGCGCTAATTCCACAGCCAAACTGGACGAGAGCGGCCATCATGAATCTAGTACTGAGCACAGCTGGGACCAACGTTTTGGAGTCTGAAATAAATACAAAATGATTTGCCGATACACTGCTTTAGGTGCTGCATGAGCAAGTTTGAGCTTGAGCATACATGATTGTTGATCCCCACCATTCATTTAAGTTACTTTTTAAAAATCCTCCGGAGGTGGCAATATCCCTTTAAGGACAGCCCGCTCGGTTCCCGACCCAATAAGGGCGTTTTAGCTTCAGATAATTAAAGGTCGAGTCGATGTCGGAGTCGGAGTCGGAGTCGGAGTCGGAGTCGACTCCGAAAGGTCGGAGTCGGAGTCGGAGTCATCTGAAAACCGATCGACTCGGCAGCGCTGCTATGAAGTGACCCGCCGCCAGTAGCCGTCCCTGCCACGTCCCCGCCACGGCCTCCCGAAGGCCTCGTGTCCGCCTTGGCAGCTATGCAGCCATGCGGTGGCCCGGTTTCCCATCGTATCACGCCGCCATCACCGCCGCCACCGCCGCCGGTCCGCGCCACTTGGCCGCGGTAAACTCGGCAGCGCGGTCAGCGCGGCGGCAGCTGCCAGTGCCGAGTGCAGCGAGCCCTGGTACTGCCGGGTCGAGCGTCAACCCCGGCAGCGGTCAGTAGTTAGAGCCGGTCGCCGTCATCGTCTTGCAGATCGGCACTCAAGTGCGATGGCGAGTGTGGCGATGGTTACATGAAGTGGAGATTGAGCGCACGTCGACTGCACCACGGCGACACACTCTGACTAGGGTCGGGTCTCACCACAGCCACAGGCCGAGGGTGACCCACGGCGACACACTCTGACTAGGGTCGGGTCTCACCACAGCCACAGGCCGAGGGTGACCCACGGCGACACACTGACTAGGGTCGGGTCTCACCACAGACAGGCCGAGAGTGACTCACGTCGACTGCACCACGGCGACACACTGACTAGGGTCGGGTCTCACCACAGCCACAGGCCGAGGGTGACCCACGGCGACACACTCTGACTAGGGTCGGGTCTCACCACAGACAGGCCGAGAGTGACTCACGTCGACTGCACCACGGCGACACACTCTGACTAGGGTCGGGTCTCACCACAGCCACAGGCCAAGGGTGACCCACGGCGACACACTCTGACTAGGGTCGGGTCTCACCACAGACAGGCCGAGAGTGACTCACGTCGACTGCACCACGGCGACACACTCTGACTAGGGTCGGGTCTCACCACAGCCACAGGCCGAGAGTGACCCACGGCGACACACTCTGACTAGGGTCGGGTCTCACCACAGACAGGCCGAGGGTGACCCACGTCGACTGCACCACGGCGACACACTGACTAGGGTCGGGTCTCACCACAGCCACAGGCCAAGGGTGACCCACGGTGACCTCCAGTGACCCCAGGTCGCTGGAAATCCAGCAACTCCTGTTGGCTGTTGTTGCAGATTTATAAGCATAGACGCGATTATGAGCGGGAGGCAACTAACACTGGCAAATTACAAACCAGGGTGTATACTGTTCACTTCTGCTAAAAATTACAAACCAGGGTGTATACTGTTCACTTCTGCTAAAAATTACAAACCAGGGTGTGTACTGTTCACTCCTGCTAAAAATTACAAACCAGGGTGTATACTGTTCACTTCTGCTAAAAATTACAAACCAGGGTGTGTACTGTTCACTCCTGCTAAAAATTACAAACCAGGGTGTATACTGTTCACTTCTGCTAAAACTGAGAATACCGCTCAATAGAGCCCTTCATGGAATGGGAATCCCCATGGGACCCATGGAACAGGATGGAAATGGGTGGGAATGGGGCCATTTTTGAAAATGTAACGGATTGGAACGGGTTTGGTACAGACCATATCATTTTTTAGCACCACAGAAAGTGAAATATGCTGAAACGGGTGGGAATGGGAGCCCCATCAATTATGAATTCGGATTGGAACGGGTTTGGGTCTGGCTGAATGGGCTGGAACGGGATGGGGGCTGAAAAAGTGTCCCATGAAGGGCTCTACCGCTCACTATATCCCGGAGAAACCGCAAGTCCTGCCAGGGCTCACCGCAGGTCCGCCGGGGATCATCGAGGTCCGCCGGAGGTCCACCGAGGTCCCACCAGGGTCCACCAGGAACCACTGTGGTCCACCGGGTCTCGCAGCGACCACCGGGGAGAATCAAGAGGCAACCAAGTGGCGGCTGCGATATGATCTGGGCGCCGGGCGGCGAGCAGGGATGGCGACGGTGAGGGTCAGACAAACAGCGCGCCGAAGGTTTACTGCCAGACGCCCCCCCCCCCCCCCCACGGCACGTCCCGGGGTCACTGCGACCCGATTTATAGTGACCAGCCAGCGCTTAGTTTATCGTTTTCACTTTCCGACGGAGAATGTTGGAAATTTCGGGGAAATCGCTGCGGCGGTATTTTATGCGCTGAGTGAGGGGTGGCAATTCACTGAAATCATCACTTAGAGCATATGCTAAATAGTTGTTTTGCTATGCCACACTCCGTGTCTAAGTGCAGTGGCGGATCCAGAGGAGGGGGAGGCATGGGACCATGCCCCCCCCCCCCTTGAGCCTCGAAGGGACTCAATATACCGAGGGGGCCCCATAGCCGATCGAAGCGACTAGAAACGAATTTCACTCCGTTTTCAAACAAATTTCAAGAAAATTTCCCCTCTCTGACCTCCAGAGGGCCCACTCTGAAATATAGAGGGCCCACTCTGGCCTCCAGAGACCCCACTTTGGTCTCCGTAGGGGCCACTCCGGTCTCCGGAGGGCCCACTCTAACCTCCAGAGGGCCCATTCTGGCTTGAAGAGGGCCAATTCTGGTTTGCAGAGGCCCATTTTGGCATGTGAAAGCATATGTTGAACTAAAAGGGTCCATTCTGGGCTACATTTGTCTTCAAGGTTAAAAGGGCCCACCAAAGCTTGAGAGGCCCACTATAGCCTAAGGGGGACCACCAAGGCCGGGGGCCCACTTCGCTACGTGGCCCCCTCCTTGACCGAAGTCTGGATCCGCCACTGTCTAAGTGTGGACACAGCATTGCCTACCACGCATAGTACGCTAGTTATCCTCCATTTTGAACATCAACCGCGCAACATCGAGGACATGAAAATGATATGGCCATTGATTTAAAATGGGCATCGGCTGGGGATAGTGTCTGATCCCGTGCTGTGGATGGCGTCTGACCCCGTGCTGGGATGGCGTTGACCCCGTGCTGGGATGGCGTCTGACCCCGTGCTGGGATGGCGTCTGACCCAGTGCTGGAATGGCGTCTGATCCCGTGCTGGGATGGCGTCTGACCCAGTGCTGGGATGGCATCTGATCTCGTGCTGGGATGGCGTCTGATTCCGTGCTGGGATGGCGTCTGATCCCGTGCTGGGATGGCGGCTGATCCCGTGCTGGGATGGCGTCTGATCCAGTGCTGGGATGGCGTCTGATCCCGTGCTGTGGATGGCGTCTGATCCCGTGCTGGGATGGCGTCTGACCCCGTGCTGGGATGGCGTCTGATCCCGGCGTCACTGGGGTTCGGCGGGGGTGGCGGCGGGGACAGGGGAGGCAGGGGAGGAGTGGCGGCGGGGACAGGGGAGGCAGGGGAGGGGTGGCGGCGGGGACAGGGGAGGCAGGGGAGGGATGGCGGTGGGGACAGGGGAGGCAGGGGAGGGGTGGCGGCGGGGACAGGGGAGGCGTTATCGTCTCGGCATCAGGTCGCGATGCCGTCCACCGCCGCCGGGGCCGGCTGAAAACAATGGCCCGCTGAAAACATGTTTTCTATGGACGGCGGGCGGCGGGCCGCCCGGTGCCATCCGGGGACAGAGACCAGTGTGACCACTGAACGTCAGCGCCGTCAGTGCTGCTGACGGACCGGGGCACTTGTGACAGACCGGGGCACAGCTGACTAGTCATGTGGCATGTGAAAACCCGCATTGCTGAGCGAGTTTTCCTGCATAAGAACTCCCTGTCCACAGTCGGTTAATGCGGAATGTGGGTGTCGTATCGTTAAGATGAGCATTGGGGATCGATTCCAAGTAGCAGCAGCTGGTGTTCTACGAGTGGTTCTATGAGTGGGCAGCATGTGTCCGGCACGAGCAAAAGTCCAAGTCAAATAGCGTGTCACTCGTACGGGCTCTAAACATGCGGACGGGCTCTAAACATGCCAAAATGGGAGCTTATAAACCGAGTTAGCCGTCTTCAAGTCGGCATAGGTGATCCATGCCGACTTAAAAACGACCTGAGGCCAATTCAACAAAGCAAAAAAGTTTGTAATTACAAAGAATTTCTTTGTTATTACAAATAATTTGTACACATGTTTGTAGCTTGGATTTCACAAAACCCCAGGGCAGTAAATCTCAATTTATTATTTACAAACTAGTTTACAAAGATATTGTTTGTAAAAATGTTTGCAATTGAACATGTTCTATTTCTCAAAGGTTGACGGAAGTGAGGAAATGTTTGCAATTACAAACTTGTAATTCCAGTAGGTAAGGAGTTCTGAATTTCAGAAACTGCATTGATAGTTGACATTGTTTGACTGTTCAGGTTATTTTCTTGGTGAGGTTGTTACATTGCCGAGGTTGTTAGGGTAATCGTTTAGTTATACATAGGTATAGCTGCCCCAAAAAAAGTTATTTCCCGAGAGATTCGAACAGGGATCTCCAGCTTTGAAGTCGTCACAGTGCACCTTACCGATTGCGCTGTGAGGGGCGCCTCCGCGCGGAGAAACCGTATGGCGATAGAAATACAGCGGTCAACGATGTCTTGTGCAATGTGCAGTGAACCTTAACACTTTACGACGTAGGAAATCGAAAAAGGAAAAAGTTAGGTGAAAAAATGGTTGAGAAATTCAACGATCTTTCTTTTAAAAGTAGTTCTGTTGTTATGCTCCGCCAGGGGGGTGTCATGGCTATCTCCGTAACGTGTCCACCCTGTCCCATGGCGTCACTTTCCAGCTCGATTTCCACCAATGGGGTGGCCGAATCGGGAGAAGCGTATTTCCTTTCGTAGACCGTCTCGTGGCACTTCTCGGTCTACCAAAAGAATTACGCCTTCGACCGGCTCGGCCGCCATGTTTATTTACGGTGGCGCATTCGTCACTCAACGATCTTCAACATAATTGTAGGTGAAACAAGTGTAATCCAGATGTAAAAATACTTTCACCTGATAGATACTACTACAAAGTATCCTCAAGTCACCTTACTTCATCAACAACCAGGTGAAATAATACAAAATTCGCACTTAAACCACAAACAGCATCCAGCGACAGTTCCCCGTGGCCAAAATCCAAACATTGCCTTATATGGGCATGGGCCTCGCTCGGTTGCATGCCTCGCTTTGACATCGTCTAGCGGCTCACCCTTGCAATTTAGGAGAGAGCTGTAGAGGACGTTTCAATCTATCATTTAGTGTTCAATTGATCCCTCTGGCACCTAAGGTATGCAAATGGTAGGACGCGAAAGTAGGCCGATTTAACACTATTTGAATAGGGAGCGTGTGACGTCACGTGCCCGTGACATCACGCATTTCGCTGCCTACCCCGGACGGGTCTACCTAGTCTCTATGGCCTTGATGCTCCGCCACCCGGTGAATGGCCAAATTCTGTTTACTCTAATTGCTTACCAAGATGTATTTTTACGATCAGAGTTTGCATTCCGATGAAATGTTAATTAAAATATAATTATCCCTATAACTAATTTTATTTTGAATAAAAGAATAAACCACAATGTAAATATTTGTTAAATTAATTTGTTAACAATCAAATTATTTGTCATTAGCATCAATTGTAATACAAACGTTCTTGATTTCAAGGTTTCTGCTGTACTAACATTTGTGTTTACAATTGTCTTTACAATCGGTAATTCAGAGGTGGTGAATGTTTGTGAAATGTCTTTTTGTGAGGTTTGCAATATTTGCTTACGTTTGTAATCGCAAACATGTGTAATTACTAACTTCTTTGTGAAATAGGCCTCTGATAGGGCCCTCGGTCGGCCAGAGGCCCTCGGTCGGTCAGAGGCCCTCGGTCATCCTAAGATGGCCCTTGGCCGGCCTGAGAGGGTCCAGAGTCGGCCTGGGGGCTCACAGTCGCATTCACGGGCCCATAGTCTGCCTGAGGGGACCATGGTCGGCGTGAGATGGCCTTGGGCCTGCCTAAGGGGCCCATAGTCGGTCTGTGAGTGTCCAGAGCCGGCCTGGGGGCCCACAGTCGGCCTGAGGGGCCCTTGGTCGGACTGATATAGCCCTCGGTCGGTCTGAGGGGGCCCTTGGTTGGCTTGAAGGGGCCCTCGGTTGGCTTAAGTGACCATCGTTCCGCCTGAGGGGCCCTCGGTCGCTGATGGGCCCTCGGTCGACCTTAGATGTCCCTCCTTCGGCCTGAGGGGCCCTCAGTCAGTGAGAGGGGCCCATGGTCAGCCTGAGAAGCCTTCGGTCGGCATGAGATGGCCCTAGTCGACTTGATGCCTGAGGGGCCCTCAGTCGGCTTGAGGGACCCTCGGTTAGCCAGGAGAGCCTAAGACCTCAGTCGGTCTAAGGAGGCCCTCAGTCTTTCTGGGAGGCCCTCAGTCAGCTTGAAAGGGTCCTCGGTGAGCCTGCGGGACCCTCAGGCTTCCTGAGATGGCTCTCGGCCGGCCTGAGGGGCCCTCGTTCGACCTGAGAGGCTTTCGATCGGTCTGAGGGGCCCTCGCTCGGCCTGATATGTCCCTCGGTCAGCTTGATGGAGCACTTGGTCAGCTTGGGGCCCTTGGTTGGCCTGAGCGAGCCCGGTCGGCCTGGGGGTTCTCGGTCAGCTTGATAACCCTTGTGTGGCCCGAGGGGCCTACGTCGGCTTGACGGAACCCTCGATTGGCTTGACAGGTCCCTCGGTCGGCCTGTGAGTCCTCGGCGACTCTTGGTCGGCATGAGGGGGCCCTTGGTCGGCCTGAAGGAGTACTGTCGGCCTGAGGGTCTGAGAACCAGAGCGTATTTCGGCCCGAGGGTCCCTAGTCTGGTCTGAAACGTATTTTTAAGACTTGATCGTGCCCAATGCCTGGCTGAGATGGCCCTATGCCAGTCTGAGTGGGCCCTCTCAATCTGAATGGGCTCTATGTCGGCCTGGGAGGGCCTTAATTCGGTAAGACAGGACCCTCAGCGTCTTTGAGAGGACCATCGGCTGACCTGGCAGAGCTCGCCGCCGGTCTGAGGGGCCTTGCTGGGTCCTCCAAGGTCTCCTACTTTTGGACAAAATGGCAATTGCCCTCCCCAAACGAAAAATAAAATCGGTATGCAAATGTATGTTTTTGCCCCTCCCAAAAATCCCGACTTGAAAATCTACTTTCTTCCGCTCAACAACTTCTCGCTGACGCTCCCCCTCCCCTGGTCAACAACTCTTCCTTGACCCCCCCCCCCCCGCTCAACAACGCTAGATTCGCCACTAATCCGGGGCCCCTTGTATTGTATTTTTGTTGGCACAGCTGGCTTCCCCGTCTATGATAACCCCCTTGAACAAATTACAGAGATAAATTAAATATGCTGGTGTTTTTTTCTATCTATCATATTAGGAGGCTCAAAAATCCTATTTGGAAGCCCTGTCGCTGGTGGGCCCCCTCTAGACTGGACCCCTCCCCCCTCAGACTCAAAAAGAGATATCCAGCCCTTCGGTTCAATGCAAGTTTCTTCAATATACAGGTTTGATATCGTAACTATGATGGTTTGTGAACTACGAGCCGCCAAATGTAGGCCTTGCTGAGTGACCTCCGAAAAGTGCCCGAGGCTATATCTTGAAAACCTCTACTCGGATATTTTTTTTCGTTGGCACAGATGGCTTCCCGCTAACTATGATGGTTTGTGAACTACGAGCCGCCAAATGTAGGCCTTGCTGAGTGACCTCCAAAAAGTGCCCGAGGCTATATCTTGAAAACCGCTACTCGGATATTTTTTTCGTTGGCACAGATAGCTTCCCGCCTATGATAACCCCCTAAACCAAATTACAGAGAGAAATAAAATATGATGGTGTTATTTTTTGGGTCGATCTATCGTGGAATGCCCCAGCTTCCTGGTTATCTGGGATCTCAGTGGCCTCATATTTGGAAACACAAGAGCAGGGACTGACATCAAAATTTGTGGTCTCATGTTGCAGTGGCGGATCCAGGGGGGGGGGGCGTAGGGGCTGAAGCCCCCTGCCTTAGAAAACGGCGCCATTTTTGTATAGGATTTGCCGGCGCCGAAGGCGCCGTAGCGTTTTCGGGAGGCCGCCAGGGCGCCCTTGCGTCTACCAACAGCATCGTAGCACTCTTGGAAGGCACCCTGGCACCCTCAGAAGACATCTTGCCGCCCTCACAACGCATTATGCCGCCCTCGGAAGGTACATCGCCGCCCTCGGAAGGCATTATGCCGCCCTCGGAAGGCACCATGCCGCCCCCGTCACCGAGGAAATATGCCGCCCTCAGGCCTGAAGCCCCCTGCCTTAGAAAATCCTGGATCCGCCCCTGTCATGTTGCGTATGTAGTATGCACTGTTCAATCGTAAATCCATAGACATATTAAGAGCTCTTTCGGGAAATTCATGGACATCTGCGAAACCATGGACATTTCGTGTCCATGGTTTTATTTCATGCCACAGGTTGAATATCGTGGACACCCAGCATCAGCAACATCAAACGTAATTGCGTGGACTTGACGCGAACGGCCTCAAATGTCCACGTTTTAACTCGTTTGTGAACCGACCAGAGAAATAGTTCGAAAATTCACCACCAGGTTTGAATCCTTAGCCTTCATTAATACCTCGTTTGGTATTGGTCATGCTGGATGTAAAAACGACTCTGATTGGCTGATGCACCCGTGTCCATGGAAGTCAGGAAAACTTAATACCTTTGTCCATGGATGTTGGCCAATTTCTAATAACTTATCAGCTGACGGCTGCGCCAGCTGGCTAACGGCTCGCGCGCGTGGACGCGGTCACGGCTTTGTTTGGGTTCTGTGTGAGAGTGGCTGCGCAGATTGTGGTGCAAGACGCCGAAGCCTGAAGGAGCTGGAGATGGCAGACAAAAGGAAGGTGAGTTAGTAGTTACTGAACTATTTATTTTATCAGACATGTTTTTAGTCTGTTATGCGGTCTTCAAATCAAACTTCTAATATCCTGACTTAAATGTGTTTGTATCTAGGCGGCACACCTGAGCGCCGCAGCTCGCCAGTGTTGCAGGACTGAAATATTTTACATTACATTACGTTATTACAAGGGCGGATCTAGCCGGCCGTTTTTTTTTGTTGGGGGGGGGGGCGTTTTTTAGCGGACCTTACCTACCCCCAATTTCGAATTTGTTCCCGGATTTGGGCCTCTTTATTTTGCAACCACACGATTTATAATGTGTTTTTTTTAGGTTTTCAACCTTTTGGTATATCGAAAAAGGAAAGATGTCAGCTTGCAGTTTGTGTTGTTCCGACATTGCCTTATACTGAGCAAAACTATGTCAATTGTCAGCTGTACCCAGGGGCGTCGCCGATAATTTTTGAGTGTGGGGGGGGGGGGGGGTCGGCTGAAATGACGAAAAAATGTACACCAATTTGTTATGCGTGTATTTAACCCTCGCCCTACGGGGGGCCTGACCCTGAGGTTTTTCTTGAATAACTTTTACACATGAGGCGCATCTTGCTGAAAGTTTAGAGAGTTGAGTTTACAACAATTATACGTATTCTGTGAAAATTAATTTGAAATTAGTTCAGAATTTTGGTAAATAATCATGTTTTGATGACGTCATGTTGGTAAAAAAACAAAAAATACTTGACAAATCGTAGAAAACAGGGTTTTAAAGAAAATTACAAACACAATTCACCAAAGATATAAAATGGCATTCTCTTTAAAATGACAATCTGGGATTTTCAAAATTTTGGATTTTTGATCCCTAAAATAAAAAACTAATTTTTGGGGAAAATCCTCACAAAATCAAAATTTTCCAAGATGTTGGAAAAACTGGAATATATGTTGGAGAACTGAGTATGGGAAATACCCATACCAAATTTGAAAGCAATATCTTCGTTTTTGACTGAGTAATGGCTCCCTAAGTGTAAGAAACTGATGACGTCATTTTTTTAATAACTTTTTTTAATTTTTTGACAAGATCCGAACAAATAATTACCTTTTCTGTATTTCTGAGCCAATACTGGTCTAGGAACATGCCTTTTTATTTACATTTATCATTTTCTAATTTTGAGGTTTTCTGAAGAGCAAAATCGCTGTTCTGGACTTGGTAAATCCGAGGTCATTCACTTGACCTGGAAGGTCACCCGTTGACCTGAAACCAAAAAATCACATACAGTTAGATTCTTCTCATGACAGGAAATATGCTGGTTCGTACCGCATTGCTCTAAGTTGCTTGGTTTGAAAGTTAACAGGGGGCTGTCAGGCCCCCCCCCCCCTCCCGTAGGGCGAAGGTGAAAAAAGCTCCCGTAGGGCGAGGGTTAAGCCTTTGCAGCATTTTTAATGTGGATTAGCATGTTATAATAGGCACGGGCGTAGGAAAGGGGGGACAAGGGGCCATGACCCCCCCCCCCCCCCCCCCCCTGGAGGCCAGGGGCCCCTCTGGTGACCGAGCGAGGGCCCCTGGGGCCGAAGGCCCAAGTGATTTTGATGGTGTCAGGCGCCCGCAAAACGCCTTACGTCGCATAAAATAACGCCCACGAACCGATGAAAAAATCGTAACACGAATAAATAACAGCACTTGCCTGTCTGTTAACCCGCGCGGCGCTGGGGTCTCCATCCGAACGCCCGGTGCTGGGGAAACAGTTTACCCCCCCCCCCCCCCCTCGTATCTTCCGAACCAATAACCGCAGCGAGACGCGTAAGGCGGCGATCGAAAGCTCTCAGTGAGCAGAATCTAACGCGTACCCGAAATTCTTAAAATAAGGTCACATGTCAGGTCACGGTCAGGTCAAGTGCCAAAATTTAAGTATTTGGGTTTTTGGGCTATACTTTTCATCCAAAGCCTTATATTGCAACTGTTATCTCACAAAGTGCTGCCAACTGTATAATGCATCTCCTGCATAAGTAAAAGTGAAATTGTAAGCAAAGGTCAAGGTCAAGATCAGGTCACAAAAGGTCACTGGTCTACGAAAGCCATGTGACACATGTTGTATGGGTTATTTTACACGTATAATTCGATAGAAGCAGCCATTTTTACAGCCTGACCCCATATAATAGTCCTCAGGTCAAGGTCAGGTCATAATAAGGACAATATTTTAAATTAATTAATCTAGATAAACATTGCATGTTTCTAGACTAGTGTTGTCTTAGAAATACAGTGGTGGCATGTATTTGTCTGTATCTGGTCAGTAAAAGCCAAAAAACGCAAATAAAAAAAATGACGTCCTGAGTTACTTATACTTCGAGAGCTATAAGTCAGTCAAAAATAAAGATATTGCTTTGAAATTTGGTTTCAGCATCGTTCATACTCGGTTCTCTATTACTTCTTCCGGTTTTTTGAAAATCGTTTTAAAAAACTTTTGTGGAAATTCTTCCAAAAAATCAGTTTTTTTGCATTTTTGGGGGTCAAAAACCCAAAATGTTGAAACTCCGAGATAGCCATTTTAAAGACAATGTTATTCTCTGTCTTTTGACGTCTTTAATTTGCGAGTTGCAATAAGATGCTATGCTCTACGATTTTTTTCAAACATTTAACGTTTTTTCACCAAAAATGACATGACATGACGTCACTAAAACGTCATTATCTCCTCAAAATTTTCACGAATTAAAAAAAAAAATTGGCAGAAGACTTAGAATTGATTGAAAGGTACCATAAGTTTCACTGTGATATCTTTCATAGTTTTCAAGTTATTGAGAAAATCCGGGAGGGGGGGGGGGTAAAATTTACCCCCCCCCCCCAAGCGCCGCGCGGGTTAAAAGCATGTATATGTAAATACGTAGAAAAGGGCCCCAGCCAGTGTGGATAGGGCCCTCTACCATATTTTAAAGGGCCTGCCGATCTGCAGAAGGCCCCCTGTCGGCATTTAGATGGCCCCCTCCGGTTGTAGAGGGCCCTCTGCCGGCCTTTATAGGGCCCTGCCAATCTGTAGATGGTCCCTGCCGATCTGGAGATGACCCTCTGCCGGTCTTTAGAGGGTCCTGCCGATCTGTAGATCGCCCTGCAAATCTGTAGAGTGCCTCTGTCGGCATTTAGAGGGCCCTGCCGACCTGTAGAGGGCCCTCTTCCAGCCTTTAGAAGCCCTGTCAATCTGCAGTGTCCCAACCAATATGTAGAGGCCCTTTGCTGGCCTTTAGAGGGCCCTGCCGATCTATAGGGGGCCCTCTACCCGCCTTTAGAGGGCCTTTCTAGCATGTAGAGGGCCTGCCAATCTGCAGAGGGCCCCCTGTCGGCATTTAGAGGGTCATGCAGACCTGTAGAGGGCCCTTTCCCAGCCTTTAGGGGCCCTAACGTTCTGCAGAGTGCCCCAGCCAATCTATAAGGGCCTTCTGCCGGCCTTTAGAGGGCCCTGCCAGCCTTTAGAGGGCCCTGCCGATCTGGAGATCGCCTTGTCAATCTGCAGACAGCCTCTATCGGCATTTAGAGGATCCTGCCGACCTGTAGACGGCCCTCTCTCAGTCTGTAGGGGCCCTGTCGATCTGCGGAGTGTCCCAGCCAATCTGTAGAGTGATTGTAGAGGGCCCTCTTCCGGCCTTTAGCCCGCGAGTCACTGGGGGGGGCTTTTTTTAGCCCCCCCTTAGGAATATTAGGCATATCTCAATAACTAATGCAGATATCGACGCCAAACTTGCAGTACCTATCCGGGCATCATTTTACACATTATAAGAAAAAAATAAAAAATTTCGTCAGAATTTATTTGAGATATAGTGAATTTAGTGACGTCACTAAACACGATTTTGACACCAAAATCGGCTAAATTTTGCCAGGCCCTACAAATGCCGCATATGAAGCAAAATGCAATCGAAAAACCGCTAAAAGGTAGAACATTGCAAGGGCTACAAACCGGCTATCTCGAAATTTCGAAACATTTGGGTTTTGACCCAAAATTTGAAGAAAAAAACTTTTTTTGAAAAAATGCTCACAAAATCAAATATTTGAAAGATATTGAAAAAGACGGAATATATATCAGATAACAACATATGGGCAACTACCACACCAAATTTCAAAATTAAATCATCTTTTTTTACTTTCATGACATATAAAGTATGGGTAAATCATAACGTCAGATTTTGAAATTGCGTTTTTTTTATTTTATTGACCGGGTACAGACAAATAAATGCCAGCACTGTTTTCTTTAGATAAATCTTATATAGAAACATGCCTTTTTTATTTCGATTTATCAATTTCAAATTTTGACCTTCAGTGGCCTGAACTTGACCTGAACTTGACACTAACTTCACGTAAATGAAGTCAGGTGGTAAAATGACTTATACTATCGAATTCTACGCGTAAAAGCATCCATAAACCATGTGCTGCATGACTTTCGTTGATATTTTGAGTGTAGTAACCTTTTGTGACCTGACCTTGACCTTGCTCTTTTCCAACAATCTCACTTTAGCTCATGTGGGATATGTATCATACCTTTGACATCACTTTGGGTGATTATAGGCGTAATCGAAGGCCATGGATGGCAAGTATTGTCCATAAACTCAAATACCTCGATTTTGACGTTTGACTTGACCGTGACCTGACATGTGACCTTAATTTGACATTTTTAAGTTTGCGTTAGGCTTCTCTCATTGAGCGCTTTCGAATGCCGCCTTGCGCGTCCCGCTGCGATCATTGGTTCTGAAGATACCAGGGGGGGGGGCTAAAAAAAAGCCCCCCCCCCGTGAGTCGTGTTACAGAATATACCCCAGTGACTGCCGGGTTAGAGGACCCTGCCGATCTGTAGAGGACTCTCTGCTGGCCGTTAGAGGGTCCTGTGGTGGTAGAGGTGGTCTGCCGGTCGAGCGCCGGTGAGGCTCTCGAAGGAAGACCAGTGCAAGTTCTCATTGTTTTTCAGTGTATGCTAGAGGAAATGTCTGAGAGGAGACAAGGCTTTGGTAATGTAGGCTTTGACCTTGACTCGAACTCGGGCTACCACTACCAGGAATGGTCAGAAGGCTCTCCCACTGAGCTACAGGGGCGGACAAATCGCTCGTTTCCGCACTATCGAAGGCTTGTTAATGTTAGTGTCATAATTCCCACCCCAGAATCCAGATCGCTGCACAATAATTTAGATGGGGCGGAATTAATGCATTGCACTGCAATAGAAGTTGATATGAGGATAAATAAAGCTTGGATATTCCGATAACTCCTATATATTACGGCTTATCACACATATTGCACTATATATATATATGACTATTCCATTTACGATTTTCATCAAAAGAACTCCTAAGTATTTAATGCATGGGTTTCTCGTGATTGGTGTATCATTTAATAATATGTCAAGATCTTGTCACGTCACTGATGTTGAATAGATTTGGTAATTTGTCTTTGATGCATTAGTGATAATATATTTACATGGAACAACTCGTTATTTTTGGAATTAATTATTTGATCTTTATTTGCAGCTCTTCAACATTTCTAGCTTGAATATAAATTGCCGTATATCATCAGCAAATAAGTAAAATGTACCAATTTCTGTTGTATTGCTGATGTCTTAATATAGAGAATAAGTAAAAGAAGACCTAAAATTGAACCCTGTGGGACTCCAATCTTCATCATTTGTTTCTTAGATGCAACCGCAAAAGAATGAAGTTATGCAGTTTGTAATGTATGTAACATTATAAATAAACAATAATACAAATTTGCAGAACTAAGTAACAGTATATAAACAAACAACATAAGCATGCATAAACGTGCATAATTTGAAATAAAACATAGTAAATCAGAGATAGAGATTTATATTGGTGTTGAGCAATATAGTACCTCTATTTCTTTTCTGCTTTCTTGAAATATGAATTAATTAGATCATGTTTCAACTTATAGATCAATTAATTATATCATGCGCGAAAGCCACCCCGACTAACCGACGCTGGAACCTGGGTGAGATCGAACAGCAACAAGCTTTGCCTAGCTGGGGGGCTCACCGGGTTCCAGCATAGACCTTCTGCTTGCCTAGACCAGGATCTGCCTTCCCCAACCTTTGTATGAATGAAATTGTATCCTGCCTCACTGTCTGGCAAACCTTTCTTGATGGCAACGTGATGGGGGCAGCAGGCAGTGGGGCACACACTTACAATCCTTACTAACTCGGTTACGTATGTGCGAATGTCAGAATGTATGATTCCCAGGGGCGTAGTTGGGGGGGGGGGGGGGGGGGCAGTCACTTGTTGATTTCAGCAACGACTACTTTCTGCCTTCTTATTTTTAACCACATTACCACTGACCACTTAGCCTTCCTCTCTTCATTTGATTTTTTTTATTTCTTCTTCCATTTCCTAGCTGGGAGTGCCGCGACATTTTCTCTTTTGTTCTCTGGTGTTAAAGTAAGGTGATGTGCGTCGATGTGATCGAGGGCGGGGGCACTCCTGATCACCTGTTAATGGGTGGCGGCATAGAAGAATATATATATATATATATATATATATATATATATATATATATATATATATATATATATATATATATATATATATATATATATATTATTGCCATTTTATGCCTCTTATTAATATATGACGATATCGTGTTGTAGAAACTCCTCGTATCACAATGCGGTGTATTTTTTTCTAGATAATTGCCAAGCAAACTGTATCCAAAGCTTTCTGTAAATCAAGGTGGAGCATGTTGTTTCGCTATTTTGTAGAGATTTTGTAAACTTCATCGTACATTTGAACAATCGGCATGTACGTACTGTGTTGTTTCCTGAATTCGAATTGAAGAAGATTCAGGATAATATTTGCAGTAACCCGCGCCCCGCTGGAGGTGGTAAAATCTGCCCCCCCCCCTTCCCGGATTTTCTCAATAACTTGAAAACAATGATAGATATCAATGTCAATCCTTCAGTACCTTATGCTGCATCGATTCTACGTCTTATCACTACATTTCAATGAGAATGGTGGATTGCTTTGGGAGATAATGACGTTTTAATCACGTCATGTCATGTAATTTTTGGTGGAAAAACAATACATGCTTGCAAAATCATACAAATTCGAGTTTTGACAAAAATTGCAAATACAAAATGGTGAACAAAAGGAAATGACAAAATATAAAAAATGACTATCTCGGATTTTCGATATTTTGTGTTTTTCACTGCCAAAAATGAAAAAATAAACTTGTTTTTCGTTGTCGAAAACTTATTTGTCGTTGTTTTACATCATACAACGTACTGTACTGTTTTACTGATGTGGGCCCCTTGGCTACGAGGTCTGATCCCATTTGCTCCCCCCCCCCCCCCCTGGGCAAAATATTCCCTACGCCCTTGCTCCTCCTCACCCCTCATTTCATCAGATCACCCCCATCAGACGAACCTCATCACCCTTCATCTGTAACCTGAAAGCTCTTGGTGTTTTTTTTTGTGTGTGTGTGTTTGTGGGGGGGGGGGGTAAAATGTATGAAAAACAAGGCAGAATAACAATAAGTATGAATAACAATACAGAATTATGAATAAATACAATAGGCAGAATTATGAATAACTATATGTAGCTTACATCAAGTAGCCTCCTCAAACCAGCACTATATATTCAAGAGCTGCCATTCTCGATTTTGAAGATGACAATCTTAGTCGTGCCTAAAATAGTGTTGGATTTTTTTTTTGCATTTCTTTACAGCATATTTTATGCACTTGAGAATACCTTCATTGTAAATGCAATACATCCAATTTCAATACAATGCAATATAGTGCAATACGATTCAATGCAATACAATGGTGTTGCTATTATCAAAGCTTCCTGGACACTATTGGGTTAATCACTACAATATAAATTGGACGTTTTCTCTCCGTTCCGCTTCCATCTGCTGGTTAGATCGTAAATCCATGGACATATTAACAGTTCTTTCGGGAAATTCGTGGACATCGGCGAAACCATGGACATGTCGTGTCCATGGTTTTATTTCATGCCACAGGTTGAATATCGTGGACACCCATCATCAGCAACATCAGACGTAATTGCGTGGACTTGACGCGAACGGCCTCAAATGTCCACGTTTTGACTCGGTTGTGAGCCGACGAGAAAAATAGTTCGAAAATTCGCCACCAAGTTTGTATCCGTATAGTTCGTTGCCTATGTTGGTTATCCATCGCCAGTGCGGGGAGATTGCAACTCCCTAGTTATTTTTTGTTGTTGCGAATAACTAGATATTGTCATCCCATTGCAACGAAACTTTCAGTGCCATACTTTTCAACAATTTGCCACCCACTCTGAAGTTTTGAAGTGTACTCATTGGCCCTTGCCTCACCCGTGACCTATCACCTGCTTCTCAAGGTCATGTCAAGCGCATTTTGCGTCCCCCAGCATATGGACGCTTGTAACTTAAACACTTAAAAGGAATGTTTCACCTTTCTGAAAGTTGTCAAATACACGCTGGTTGTAGTAGAAAATATGAAATAAGTGCTGCTGAAAACGATGGTGATATTTTTTCACTCGAAAAGTCACTTAACTTTATACAAATTAAGTTTTTAGATTTGGGCGAATGACGTCATTATTGAGCTATATACCGCCGCTGATTGGCTGGCAAAGTGGGATTGGCTGAAAAAGTGTCTGTCAGCCAATCAGCGGCTGCACCAGCCTAGAGTCATTTTGCAAATGGTAAATTAAATTGCTTAAAAATGGATAAGTTTTGGGAAAAATTACCTTAGTAATTTATACCTTTCAATAACGGCTCAAGGTAATGACTATCTCAGTTTAAAACTAATACAAAGGTAAAACATTCCCTTTAACAGTTGTGTTGGACAGGAGCATATAAACAGGTGTCAATTGGTGATATTTAGGTTGCCGATGAGATCGTGACGTTACAGATGCCAACCGAGGCCTGGTGACCTTTTCTGACCTCCAGTGTCTTTAAGGGCATTTTGAGACACTATTTACAAATTTCACAATTATTTTGCCCAACTATATGTTATAATGAGGTCATGGTCTCTTACATATTAACCGAGGTCATTGACCTCAGACGACCTTTTGCCTGAAGTTAGGGACCTACAATTGCTATAAATGCATTCTAATAACAAGAAGGAATGTGCTGAAGTTTAATATATAATATACCACGAGCGAGTATAAATATGCAGTTAATCGATTGATCGATCAGTTTATCGATATGCTGTTAAGCGTGTCGATTAAAACATTTTTATACTCTTGAGTTGTGTAATTATTTTATCCCGCACCGCCATGCTACATAAAAAACCACAGGACTTCTCAGCCGTGGTTTATCAGATCGATAATCACCATATGTTGATTGAATTCCCATTTAACTCAAGGTCGGTTAACAAAATTGTTTCAACACGTTACTCAGTTGCAAACACAGATATCGGCGGGGGATAAATCGTCATTCTAATTTGATTATAAGTCATTTAATTTGTACATACACAATTTACCTGATATCAAGGTCATTTGGTTACCTCAAAGGTAATGAAATGGCCCAGAATATTAAAATCAGATATCGACGATTTTCTCGAATAATAAGCAACACGCTCAGTTTTCTTGTTTAACTCTAGCTCAATTAGGGGCGAAACGCGCCAGGACCTGCACGGTATGTACGTAGACTGCACTGGCGAGGGTGTAAGTACCGTAACGGAGCTTTATATCTTTTCAGCTATGCTTCGTCTAACTCTAGTGGGGGCGACCCATCATGGCGCCCGTCATCAGGTGGCGTGCCTTCTAGAGAAGACGAATATCCGAACCCACAACGTCTCAGGGCACTAACAGGTGCGTGGAGCTTTAACTTGCGCCCCGCTGGGCCTCTGTGTCGGTAGTATAAGTCATTTTATTTAATTCATTTTCTATCAGTCATTTACATTGAATTCCCACCAACTGAATATCACCCTACACCCCTGCGACGTGGAAATGGGCTCAGTCAGTTACGGATTAAATTTCCTTCGTTTTCCCTTCGACACACCGCTGCTCCGAAAGGAAAACGAAGGCAATTTCAGCCGTAACATGCAGGGGCGTCGCCGACGGGAGGACGGGGGGGACGGTCTCCACGATCCCCACTCTCAAGAGGGGTGGTTGACCCCCCCCCCCCACACACCCACACCCTTATCCACTGCGCGTGTTAATATTTAATCCATGCTTCCATTAGTCTGATCCAACGATATTTTCGAAACAATCCGCTCGCGTGAGATCCTTAACAATCAATTACCTTATATAACAGTATCGACCACCCTGTCTTACAGTACATTTACCATTCTAATGAAATTTGCAGGATTTGAAATACACAAATGTAACCTAGTTCTATTTACAACGATGATTACCTAACTTGATGTTTTGCTGACAAATATGTAATTGTGTCATTGCAGATCTCATCCAGTACCTGGAGTAACGGGGACGGCGGAGGCGGCGGCGGCGGCGGCGCGTGACGTATTTGTGGTACCTGGGTCGTTTCGAATGGAAATGTGTTTGTGTCGGAACCTTTCACATTTTCAATACATTTTGTTGTATTTGATTTATTTCCTCGGGGGCAGCGTTGAGCATTGCATTGATTGAACAGCGTTGATGTGCTGAATGTACGTTACAGCACTGCGGTGGATTAACCCTCGTCCTACGGGGGGAGGGGGGGCTGACAGCCCCCCCTGAGGTTTTTCTTGAATAACTTTTTACACATGCGTTGTATCTTGCTGAAATTTTCGGTAGCTGAGTTTACAGCAATTATACGTAGGCTGTAAAAATGGTTGATATTTGTAGGCTGTTATTTGAAATTGGTTGAGAAATTTGGGAAATAATGACGTTTTGATGACGTCATGTTGGTAAAAAATATAAATATTTGAAAAATTGTAGAAAATAGTTTTAAAGCAAATTGCAAACGCAATTCACCAAAGATACACAATTTCATTCCCTTTCAAATGGCAGTCTCAGATTTGCAAAATTTTGGGTTTTTGACCCCTAAAATAAAAGTGATTTTTTTGGAAAAATCCCCACAAAATCAAAATTTTCAAAGATTTTAGAAAAGCCGGAATATATGTGAGGGAACTGAGTATGGACAATACTCATACCAAATTTCAAAGCAATATCTTCATTTCTGACTGAGTGATGGCTCCCTAAGTGTAAGAAACTGATGACGTCATTTAAAATAAAACTTTTTTGACTTTTTTGACAAGATACGAACAAATAATTACCTTTTCTGTATCTCTGAGCCAAAACTGGTCTAGGAACATGCCTTTTTATTTACATTTATCCATTTCTAATTTTGAGGTTTTCTGAAGAGCAAAATCGTTGTTCTGGACGTGGTTAATCCGAGGTCATTCACTTGACCTGGAAGGTCATCTGTTCATCTGAAACCTCAAAATTGCATACTGTTCGATTCCTCTCATGACAGGCAACATGCTGGTTCTTACCGCATTGCTCTAAGTTGCTTGGTTTGGAAGTTAACAGGGGGGCCTGTCAGCCCCCCCCCCCCGTAGGGCGAATGTGAAAAAAGCTCCCGTAGAGCGAGGGTTAAATGACCGAGACCAGGAAGATGGCCTGACCCGCTGAGGTAATCGATATAAAATCGAGACAGCAAAATTGTAGGCACAAAACAAAACCCTGTTAGTTTTAAACCGCGCGGTGTAACACCGTAATGTGCACGACCGCAAACTTAAAGTACATACGAGTGACATTAAAGGGAGTGTGTAAAGGGAGTGGTGCCAAATTTGAAATCAGCGTCACAAAATGTCCTAGAAACTGCCAAATATCAAAAGGGTCATGTCAGGTCATCTGAGGTCAGTGACTTCGGTTGACCTGTGAAAGCAAATGACCCAAGTGGAACATATAATTGTGTAAAATGGATCCCAGATTTTAAATCAGTGTCACGAAATGTCCTAGAAACTGCCAGAAGCCAAAACAGTCATCTGAGGTCATCGGAAGTCAGTGATCTCGGTTGACCTCTGAAAAGGTCAATCGAGGTCACAATCTCAGTGGAAACCACAACTCTCACCTGGAAACACATGTGGATATGCTCCTGAACAACAAACACTCGGAAACTGCATAAGTTACAAGCATCGATACTACGGGACGTCAGTTGCGCCTGACATGACCTTCAGAAACAGGTCATAGATCACGGGTCATTTGAGTTATAAGTTCACAAATTTTAGAGTATGTGTCAAATTGTTCAAAAGTACGATACTGAAAGTTTCATCGCAATCGGTTAAAAAATACGCGAGTTATTCCTGAAACAAACAAAAAACTAGGGAAGGGGGTATCTACCCCTCCCCTACCCGGGCGAGGGTTAAGGCGATTTTCTTCTGAAATTAAAATTACACCGAAATTTATAATTCAACCCGCCATTGGCTGGGGGGGAGAGTTCCCCCAGGCGAACTTTCTTAATAACTTAAAAACAAAGAAGATATCGACATGAAACTTTGCATACCTCATCCCACATAAATGTTACATATGTATGAGAAAAAAAGCAAATCGACTCAGAACTGTTTGAGAAAATGAGGTATTAGTGACGAAACTACACGCGAGTTTCGGCCGAAAACTGTGAAATATTCGAAAAAGTAAAATTCCTGTTTTGAAGCAAAATGCAAATAAAAAATGTCAAAAGACGCGGAATGACAAGCTCTACAATGGTTGTGACTTGGGCCTTAGGGCGCCACAGCTACTCTGACTATATGACGTCCATGTCTAGCTCTACAAGATGGCTATCTCGGATTTGCATTGTTTTTTGTATTTTTCGACCCCGAAATTAAAAACAAAAATGTTTTTGGGAAATGTTCTACCAAATCGACATTTTTAACATTAAATCAGAAAATAGGCGAGAGAGACACATGCGATGTATATACTAGTGGTGCCAGTTTCAGAAAATATTTGTCCAATGTCCGACCGATGTCCATTGTCTGCTTTCCGTCCGAAACTGTCCGAAAATCATTGTTTGTCCGAAATTTGTCCGAAAGCAGAAAAAGTGTTTGATATGGAAATGAATTACTTGTGGCACACTTTCTTTTTTTAATAAAAAAGTAACAAGTGATTTTCGGGACAAGCCATCCTTGGGCATTGGATGTCCGAAAATGTCCAAAGAAATATGCTTATGTCCGTCCCAAAACCGAATCGGTCTTCGAACAAATTCGGAATTCCGAAAATGATTGTACCGATTGGACCACTAGTATATACATACCATATTGAGTCGATATATTTATATTCGTGGAAGCTATGGCCCATCAAAGGTCACAATCACTGTGCGACTTTTGGTGACCATCTGACCTTGACCTTTGAGGAAAAAATACATGGAAATAAACACTTCACTGTGATTATGAGGTAACACCACACCATAAACATGTGTAGCAAGACTATGTTTCGATTTTGGTTACCTTCCCTGGCCTGATCTTGACCTGAAACCTTCAATGTGTCCCTAAAATAGCTCAAATACATGGAATTAAGCATTTACATAGCATTTAGATTCAAAAGTAGCCTTAAAACATGTCCTGCATGACTATCTCATGTTGTCATGGTTGACCTCTGTTACATGACCTTGACCTTGATCCTTGTTTAGTATCAAACGTGTACTCACATAGTACTATCATGCCACACTTGGGAGTATTTTGGCTGAGTTTGGGCCCAGAGCTGTCCATTGTGTGGTCTCGAGAGCATAACATGCGAAAACGCTCGATTTTGACCTTTGACCTGACCTTGACCTGACCTGTGACCTTGAAGACAAAAGTGCAAGCATTCCGTAGATTCATCTCGTTGAGACCTTTCGAACACCGCCTTACGCGTCTCCATCGGAACGTTAGTGTGGAAGTTAGCCAGGGGGACGCCCCCCCCCCTACCACAAACTCCCCTTACCTTACCATCTTATTTTCACTTCGTAGCACTAGACTTGCGTAATTAATACTGATTGGCTGATCGGGTGCGGATTTAGTGGTTGGCGCTGCTCACCCCCCCCCCCCCCCAAAGGCCGATGATTTCAAACGATAAGCTATCAAATATTAATACAAATTGGTGCATAGGGCAAATGATCACGTTCGTGGTTGTAATGTCCACGCAACCCGCGAATGACAGAATTGTGTCATTCCACACGATTTCATGGACATTGTTTGGCTCCGCCCACTTTTACCTTGGCTCCGCCCACTTGTCTCACAATTACGGAGAGTTCTCAACTTGGGTCCATGAAATTACTTAATACTTACTCTTATGTCTTTAGAGATATCCTTCTTAGCTGAGGATCATTCGAATTGTCATCACGTCATGATCGTTTACACTAGTCGTCACTTTCCTAAAGTTCTTGGTGCCGATGGTGGATACTCGTTTATGCGTGTCCATGTTGTGCGGAAGAACTCTCATGTCCACACAATTACGCTACTCGGGTATATGTGTACTATACAGATAATTAATACCTGCAAATTACCTTGTACCTATTAGCAAACATAGATTGTAATTAATTATCCCATATGATAACATTAGCAAGAAGTAGGTACCTTATTAAGGTACCTACTTATTGGTTATTTAAGACTTGTGCCTGGACCCCGAAGTTGAATCTGGGATCCCAGTGGATCCCTCGGCATAAAATGCATGAAGATCTTGAATCCCAGTGAACCTCTCTGCGTAAAATGCATGCAGATCTGGGATCCTCCTGGATCCCTAGGCGTAAATGTTTCAGGATCTGGGATCTTTGTGGATCCCTCGTCTAAAACTATATCAGTATCTGGGATCTTTGTGGATCCCTCGGCATATTGTGTACCTGGATCTGGTATCACATGTGGATCCCGGGACACAGGACACAGATATCCGGATCTCAGTTGGATCCCGGGATACAGGCACATGTCTGGTTGGGGGGGGGGGGGGGCAGCAAGGTGTTTCCTCCCCCCCCCCCCCCCACTCCCATAGGTCAATGTTAAAATCCTGCGAATCTGGGGGACCGGACTACGGCCGGAGCGATCCTGGGGTCCGACCCCTTCCCCCCCCCCGCTGGCGACGCCCCTGTTTGACCCGTCATGTACCCTCACCGGTGTGCCCCGCCACTGCACCACCCCCTCCAACTACGCCGGCCGTGCCCCGGGTGACAGGCGCCGTACGGCAGACAGCCCAGCACGCGGCAGCATGTCGCAGCATGTCGCCGTGCTCCCAGATAACGGGTGTTGACGCAGGTCCGGCACTCGGCAGTGGCCAACCGCCGCCCACCCGCCGGCCGCCACAGCCACGGCACAGCTCTCTCGAGACCTCTGACCCCCTGGGGTCAGAGATCTCGAGAGATGCGTCCCGATGCCGACGAGAGAGGGGGATGAGAGGGTTGGAGGCCCCGTCAGTCGGCACGGCGGACCCGTCGCGACGCGTCGGCGCCGGGCCGAGCGGCGACGCCAGACCTTTCACCCCCCCCCCCCCTCCATTGCAACCACTCCCATCCACACACACACACACACTCCAACTCCCCCCCCCTCCCCACCGAGTCTCTGCAGCCGATCCGACTTCGCATGAAAGGTGACGTCCATCGCGAGAATGCGCCTCAGAACCGTGACGCTGTTGCATACTAACAGGTCGGCGGCAGACGGCCAGCGCCCCCCCCCCCCCCCCCCCCCGGCTGTAGCGGAGGCTGGGCAGCCGGCTGCATTCTAACACCAACAACCTCCTCCGCAGTCTCAGTACCCGGGGCTGCTAGGTGCTGCAGAGCGGCTCGTCAAATGACACTCGTTTGATGCCCCCAAATACTTATGTTTTTTATGTTCTTGTCCAATAACATCCTACAATGAAAGGAGTCATTGTATGGCGATATTGTAAATTTGGGTAATTGGTTTGTTGATAGGATTATATTCACGGATTAGATTAAATGCCTATTAGGCTATTACAATTTACAAGACCTGTCATCTTTCTGGCATGCGGCTTAGCTTCCACGTCTGCTGCTACCATTGAAAAGTGCTACCCATTAATCAGCACTGGCGGATACAGGGGGGGATGGGCCATGCCCCCCCCCCCCACCCCACCCCAAACCATTTGAAATCGTCGCAAAATTGACACATTTCCTAATATAGAAGAAAAACTAAGCAACTTTTACTAAGACAAGTTTGTTTTAAATCACCTATCAATGCATAGGCAAGCGAAATCCGATGAGTTTTCAGAATTGTGTGAGACTTTTTGGATTTGCCCCCCCCCCCCCCAAAAAACACCCGGGCCCCCTCCCCAGTGGCGTATTTAGAAATCAGCCAAGGGGGGGCACATGCTTTTGGAGCACAATTCATGTTTTCAGTCTTGTCTTACCAGGGGCGTCGCCACAGGGGGGGGGGGGGGGTGGGGGGCAAGTTCGCTCGGAACTAGTGATGCCAAAAAAAAAATCACCAAATGCAGGGACCGGCACCACCACCGCCACCGCACAAAATTTGGTTGGCACAGCACAAAAGCCCGGCCAACATCTGGCAGCACCGCACCAGGCCCGGCAGCCTGCTATCTGCTTTATTCTAGCCTTAAACTCTTAAAATAGGAATAGACAGAAAAGAAAAAGCAGGCTTGATGGCATAGCACATGTCCAAATGAGAAGGTTATCTATGGATGATTTGTGGATTACTAATGGATTGCTATAATTGA